>RCWM02000668.1:0-200000 GCA_003667255.2 Euschistus heros | reverse complement strand
AAATACATACATCAAGTAAATGTGTTGATAACGATTACAATAACATGTCAAAATTTGAAAAGAACTACTCATCAGTAGCACTTCAATAAAAATTCTACACTAGAAGATCTATAGGCCATCTTTTTTTCAGACGCTTCGTAGGATTATCGGGAATAGGGAGGGAAGCAAGTTCAGAAACTAGTGGATTTTAGTGGTTATGGAGCTTAGTCTGAAAGGATAGGTATCTGGTAGGGGCTAAAAGCAACATATGGAACATTAACGTCTTCATGAGATGAATTGGATGGGTTAGTGGAGTCCCAAAGCTCAACTCCGTACGTCCAAATAAGTCTAAGCACAGTCATGTAAATGAGTCTTTTGTAATTAATTGGCAGCTTCGAACGTTACTCTACTAAATGTAGAAGTAGTCTGTTACGACGAGCAGTATCTTGTCGTTTTAGTCTTGTATGTGGATTCCAAGTTAGACGTTTGTCCGAGAGAAGTCTTAGGTTGCGGATCTGTTCAACAGAGATTAGTGGAATATCATTAAAGGATACTGCAGGACTGGAAGTCGAGGGTTTACGACGAAGGGTAAAGGTTATTTCGTGAGATTTGTTTCGATTTATTTAGATTCTACATCTTTGAAACCATTCTTGAAGGTTTATGATATCAGATTGAAGTGTTTTGCAGGGATTGAAGGGATCGTTGTTTACTGATAACACACATGTATCATCAGCACAAGTAGTTAGGACAGTGGTAGGATTAGTTGGGATGTCGGAAACAAATTTAAAATTGACCATTGGAAATATTTTAGAATTTTCAGTGGGAACGAAAAAAACCAACCAGTCAAAGGGAAAACTTATAGTACCCACTCTACCTGATATCTTTCAGAAGTCCCTTTGCCTCCTTAGATGAGTAGCAATGTATTTGATTTTCTAGTTAAAACACGTAATAGTTAATGTATATAATTTGTGAGCAAAGTGTTAATACTTTGAGTGGTTTATATTTTCTTAAGAAATAAAGATGAATTTTTAACATTCGAAACTTGTCTCCGAATACAAAATTTCAATGAATGTAGCACATATTTGATCAATCCTCATTGTATTAATCCTTCTATAACATCGTGAACAATCAAATGAATAATTGTTTTCTTTATTATTATTGCAAATTATGATTTTGCTTACTAGGCATTAACTTTTCGACTTCTTCAACATTTTGTTCAACACATTCAACTAGACAAATGTTCAAACCTTCCGATTGATTAAAACAGACTCATGTACATGACTGTAGTTAGACTTATTTGGACATACGGTGTTGAGCTTTGGGGCTCCACTTAACCTTCCAATTCGTATCGTATCCAGTCTTACAATCAAAAATTCTCCATGCTCCTAACTTTGTCACAAACAAACTTATCCATAAAGTTCTTAATGTGCATTATGTTGCTGATTTAGCCCAAACCTGATACATTTAATTTCATAAGAAACTTCATAACCATTTTTTTTTACATAATTTTATATACAACTCTACACATTAATAAAACCTAATAAACCTTAACAGGATTGAAGTTAAAGGTTTTAGCAGGTTGATAATTAGTTAGGAGGTAGTTTTATTCTATTTTTTATTTTAAATAAATTATTTCATTTCTATGTTAATAATAATTATGTATTATTATTGAGAAGAATCTATGGTCCTAAGAAAACGGAGGAAGGATACAGGCTAAGGCCAAACAAGGAAATTTACAGGGAGATAAAGGATATGGAAACGGAGATAAGAACTAGGAGATTGAGGTTCTATGGTCACATGGTGAGGATGCCGAAAGAAAGATTGAATAAGAATATAATGGAAAAACTGTGGGGATACCGGAGTACACGGGGCTACATCAAACAACTGAAAGAGGAAACAGCAAGGTTGGCAATCAGGGACGTGGATTCCTTGGATAGAGGCGAATTCAGGAAGAAGTTACAGGGGCTTGCAGTTCTTGAGGGGCCAAGGAGGACAAGTGGAGGAGTGGCTTGGACGGAGGAGAGGAGAAGGAAGCACTCGAACTTGATGAAGGAAAAGTGGGTGGAAAGAAAGAACAAAAAGAAGAGAATACAATCATAATATTCGTGTGGTCTACAAGGCCGTATCGCGCCCCAAAAAAAAAAATAATAATAATTATGTATATCGTAAACCAGACACTTATTGACACCCGATCTTTAAAATTAGAAAAAAAAATCAGCAAAAAAACAAAATCATAAAATTCCTTTTCAATTCTACAACTCAACCATAAAAATAAAATTAAATTATGCAACTCAAATATGTATAAAAGTATTTTCAATTCTGTCCTTATTATAAAAGATATCCATCGGATGTTAAGAACTAATTTTACATTATTTGTTGTCACTATCTTGTAAAATATATTCCAGTTATGTTTGTTGTAAACTTTCTTGCTTCATTGGACTATTATTTTTATAGTTTTAATATGAATATTTCCTTAAGGATTTCAATAACTGTCTGGTTTACCCTATTACTGTATTATTTAATTATAATGTTCTAACTAATTTCTAACTTGTTTCAGGTAAGCTGTTTGAATGGAGCACTGTATCAGAAATATTTAATGGAAGAAGGTAATCGTTCAACAGATTATAACTAAACTTACGAATTTATATATATGAAGGGTGTTAGGCTAGAAGGAGGAATGTCTAAAAAAATTATACTGAGATTTCATCACCACCTGTTTGCTTGCCACAGGTACTATCACTTAAGGTGGTCTTATGCAGTCCAGAAAGTGGATTTTTACATATTTTGGAGTTTAAGAACACGTTCCCTATGAGAATGAATATAGACTTTATAATTTACTTTTGTGATTTACTCAGAACTATGGTCACCTGAAATTCCACCTTCTAGCCTAACATCCTTCATATAATCTATACAGCAATGTGTTGATGATTTGATTTTTTTTTTTTTTTTTTTTTTTTTTTTTTTTTTACTAGTCTTCAAATAAAAAAAGAATCAATAGTTGGAGCAAATAGTTCACCAATCCTAATTGTATTGATTCCCAACAACATCTCGTGTACTTCAAGTAAATCAAATTATTGTAGCTCATTTGCGAAATTAATTATGTATTGGTTTGTTTATTAATGTTGCTGTTTATTATTTACAGTAAAGGTTAAAAGCCGGTAATGATTGTTATTTCTCGGTCGCAAAACTACTTAATTCGCGCTTACTCTCTAGAAATTACAGAGTGTCCCGAATTTAAATGGCAAAACTTCAGCAACTTATAGGGGACCGAAAAACTAAGACAAAAAGTCCTTTAGAGATTTGCTCATTTTTGTTTAGTTTTAGAGAAAATCGCAAAAAAAAAAAAAAAAAAAAAAAAAAAAAAAAAAAAAAAAATGTCACAGGTTTATTACTATTATTACCTTTCACAGTTCGTCATGCTAGGCAGTGAGATATGTAAACACTTAATGTTATCCTTTACATTCTTTTATTTGTTTACATTTTGACTTCCTTCTAGGATTATAATTCCTAAATCAGTCTTCAGTCAGCTACTCAAATATTTTTGTGTGAATAGCATCAGCCATAATGCCGCATACATATTCTAATGTTGAATACGCTCATAATTTTTTTGTGTATGGTTTCTGTAACGGTAATGCTTTAGAAGGAATAGCATGCGCCGATTTCCAAATAGAAGAGTGCCTAATCGACGAGTCTTTTCGTTAACTTTTAATAGACTATGACAGACTGGGTCATTCTTAATACGTAATGAAGGCGACCAATTCCAGGCAGCAATAAGAGCAGATTATCGGAGAAGAAATTGTGCCCAGCGCCACTTCGATAACAATCCTGAGACTAGCATCCAAAGAGCATCTGCTGCATTAGCAATATCGCGGCAAGCAATATGGCGAACCTTGAAAAGTGATAATCGCTACCCATACCATCTTCTAAAAGTTAAGAATTTATTACCTCAAGATTATGTCAAGAGATTGAATTTTAGTAACTGGTTTCTTGACAAAATTCGCGATGATAATTTATTTCCATTAAAAATTATATGGACCGATGAAGCTACCTTTACAAGAGGAGAAATTGTTAATCAAAAAATTTATCATATATAGGCTCTTGAAAATTCCAGAGCTATTAGAGAGAATAGGTTTCAGCATAATTTGCTATTAACGTTTGGCTTGGAATTTGGAACGGATTACTGGTGGGACCATATTTTTACCTGGAAGATTGAATGGTATCACATTTACACATTTTTTGGAGAACGACTTTTCTAATTATTTAGATATTTCCTTACAGCAAGGGATTGAAATGTGGTTCCAACTCGATGGATGTCCAGCTCATTATAGTAGAGTTGCTCGAGCTTGGCTGGATATAAATTATCCACAACGATGGATTGGACGTGGAGGAATAGTACCTTGGCCACCCAGATCACCTGATATGGCACCCATGGATTTATTTGTATGGGGAACCTTGAAGCAGAAAGTTTATTCGGTGTCAATCAACTCAAGAGAGCAATTAAGAGACCGAATCATAGATGCAGTGCACCAAATATCATCAGAACAATGTTTAGCTGCAATTTATCAAGTGAGTGCTACATGTAATGCTTGCATTGGTGCAAGAGGACAACATTTTGAACATTATTTACATTAAAAAGAAAATAACATAAATATAAATGTAAATAAATAAGTATAAAAATGAAAACTTGTTTTGGTTGTTTTTTCGCGATTTTCTCTAAAACTAAGCAAAAAGGAGCAAATCTCTAAAGGACTATTTGTCTTAGTTTTTCAGTCCCCTATAAGTTCCTGAAGTTTTGCCATTTAAATTCGGGACACCCTGTATTAGACAACTGTACTACCAACAGTTATTTACGGATGCGAAACCTGGACGCTTACGTTAAGGGAGGAAAAACGCAATAAAGTTTTCGAAAATAAAGTACTGCTTAGAATATTTGGCACAAAAAAGGATGAAGAAACGGGAGAATTTAGAAAGCTTCACAATGCGGAACTGCGGGAGTTATATCCGATATATATAGTTCAGGTAATAGCAGCGAGACGAATAAAATAGGCATTGGGTTTAATAATGGCCGAGTTCCGAAAATAAATAATCAGTTTTGAGCCGTCGGGTAAATGACCGAGGGGTAGGCCGAGACGTAGATGGGAGGATTGCATCAAGACCTTGAGGATTTTGGTTTTGAGTGGGTTGGAGGGAGGTGCGTGGTCAACGGTTGGTGGTGTCGGCATCGAACCTTCGGGTTTGCTAAGCCTTTTGTTAACATTATTTTATGATTTTACTTATTAGACAGTTCTCGAAACACATTTTGAAAGTCAGAATATGTACTATATATAAGACTCTCTTCCTGGTTGGCTTTGATTTATAAAATAGAGACGAGAGGAGGGCTATTTGGTATGCCCCGTGGACTCAGCTAAATCCAGCCATTATGTGTCCAGGGGGACTTTGAAGGCCACAAAAGAGATGGAACTTATTAGTTAGGACTTAGCATTGAATAGCCGGGCTTCTCCAGGACTTTCTTTATTGTAGAGGGCTTTATTGTAGTTCTGTGTCACTTTGAACATGTGACACATGTTCTTTAATGTTCGGACTTTGTATAAGGTAACATTCAGGCTGAATTTCCAGAAAAAAAATTCAAATTCCATTATACGTATCCTTTTTAATTTTTTTTATTTTTTATTGTATCTATTTTCTGATAAATAGTAAATTTGAGGAAAAGTGGTTGTAATAATATGTAAAGAACTATACACCATTAGCACTTCAATAGTTCAACATTAGATGGTCTCTCGGTCATCTTCTTTTCAGACGCTTCGGAAGATTATCGGAATGGAATGAAAAGCAAGTTGAGAGACTATTGGATTTATGTGGTTATGGAGTTTACTATGAAAGGATAGATATCTGGTTTGGGCTAAATCAGCAACATATGGGACATTAAGATCTTTATGGATAAGTTCAGAAATGATTAGTGAAGAGCCGTTCCGACTTAAAAGTGGAATGAGATTTCACATTCAGTTCCACTAATGGAACCAGTTCCAGTTGTCGTTCCGTTCCACATCAGTTTGACTAACCTACTACTATGGAATTTTCTTCCATCCCTTGTTGTGACTTCGAAATGTTAACATAATTAATTAAAAAAATTATAAGTACTATAATATTAAGAACATATAAATAGCTATGTATGCTTATTAAAAAAATGTAAACTTTTAAAATAGTTCTATTCAATCAACATTTATTTGTAAAATGTTAGTTCAAGTATAGTGCACAATTGAGCGAGAATATTTCAATTATATTGGTTACGAGAAAAAAGAAGTAATCAACTCTTGTCCACAGCTTTTAAACAAATAGAGAAAAAAATATTTAATTACATATGCAGTAAAACCTTGTGTGGTTCATTTCACTGAATCCGTAAGAAGAAGCCGAATTCTTTCTGTCGGTAGAATAGAAAATTTCATAGAAAGCGGTTTATTTTGAAGATGCCCATGCGCGGGGTGGTGGAGCGACCGAGAGGGCGAGGGTATTAAGAGTGGCAGGATCAACGCAACAAAGCAGTCGGAACGACCTTGGGTGGAATGAAACCAAAGAAGCAATCTAATCTCTACTACACCGAGGGGACGGAACTTGTAACTGGTTACAGCTTTGAACCGGTTTGGAACGAAAAGAGAGATCTTTAGGCGTTGGTTTTCGTACCAGGTGGAACGAAAAACATGAGCGATTCGTTTCATTCCAAACCGGTTCAAAGCTGTAACCAGTTCCATGTCCCGTTCTACCCAGAACGGCCCATCACTAGAAATGACATTAAACTTGCAGAAAAACAAAATTCAAAGCCTCTCTAAACCAATGTTCACAATATCATTAATAATTTCATGAGGTTTGTCCTCATAACCTCAAGACGTCCCATGCTCCTAATGTACACCTTGTTAACTTCTTTTTCCCTTTCTTTCGTAGAGAATACTTCCTTGGTGCATTAATTTCAGGTGTTGTCGATGTTTTTAATGTATCCATAATTTCTACGAATGGGTTATTGTATCTCATCTGTATTACTTATTGAACATGTGAGGCGTGAAGATGCTAAAGGAGGTAAATCCACTTTTTATCATTTTTAATTGTTTTAGTTAGCATCCTCAATAAGGTGGTAAATCGTACACCCTTCAAAGTTTGTGTTGAGTGTATGTGTGTTTCGAAGTAATCATGGGTTCAAACTTTGAAGGGTAGACGATTTACCACCTTATTGAGGACGCTAACTAAAAAAATTAAAAAATGATAAAAAGTGGATTTACCCCCTTTTGCATCTTCACGCCTCATATGTGAGGCAGATTGTTACATTTATTCAATAAAACAGTTTAACAGTTAAAATGAAAAAGCTTTCATTAAAATGCTTTCATTTTTTAATACCCTTTTATTAACATTACCTTTATGTAACGGAATCTCTTATCGTGAGTTTCGCGAATTTCCAGCAATCTGATTAGCTTAAAAATTTGCACACGTTTTAAGAACCAATGAGAATACAATAATTGCACAACTTTGTTCTAATGTTCTAACATAGTCTAGTTTAATTACCACCAAAATGGGGGTCTGTCTTGCAAAATGTGAAGAAGTAGGTTTTACGTTTTTATATGGTCCAGATGTGTCCTAAGAATGAAATATAAAAAATGAAACTAAATTTGATAAGTAGCTCAAGCATTTGACAGATTTTGGCATGACGGACTTCTTTTTAAATTGAAAAATCTTCTTCCTTTTACCTATTATCTGATCCTTCAATCTTTTCTCTCTGATAGATTTTTTTCTGTCCGACAAGGTTCAGAACTCTCCTCTATTTATCCAGTAAAAGCCGGAGTACCACAGGGGTCAATACTAGCTCCACTGTTATATATTCTTTACACTCACGATATGCCACTTAGCCCTCAAACATTGACAGCAACATACGCTGATGACACAGCAATATTAACTAAACATGAAGACCCCACAATTGCATCATTAACTCTTCAACACCACTTAACATTACTACAAGACTGGTTCAAACAATGGAAAATAAAACTAAACTACACCAAATCACAGCACATAACCTTTACACTCAGACAAGACTCTTGTCCACCTGTCTTCATCGACAATCAACCCATACCACAAACAAACGAAATTCATTACTTAGGACTGACATTTGATAGAAGAATGACCTGGGGCCCACACGTAAAACGAAAACGTCTCAGTCTAACCAAGAGATTAAAACTTCTGTATCCAATGCTTCATAAACGGTCGACATTAAAACTCCGACAACGACTGAATACATACACTTACTTACTTAAACCCATATGGACATACGCCACACAAATATACGGGACTGCAAAAAATACACACCTTAAAAAAATACAAATATTCCAATCAAAATTACTCAGACTAATCACGAAATCACCTTGGTACGTTTCAAACCACACACTTCACACTGATTTAGAAATACCCACAGTAAAGGAACATATACATGACCTTTATAGACGATTTCATGACAGACTTCATGGACATAACAACATACTCATTAATGACATGGCCACGACTGACATACCTGGAAATACTCTCAGAAGGCTTAAAAGAAGCTGGATGAGAGATTTGCTCAAATAAATCTCTTTAACCCATGCCAGGAGGAGGTACTATTGAGTACTAGTCTCCCACACGCATACTAGTAGTATTCAATTTCATCACATTCACTGATTGTTACCCTAATAACAGGTCTGAATCGAAATATGAAAGAGAAAAAAAAAAAAAAAATTTGATAAGGGGAAAATGTTTAAGGGGCAAAAAAATTTACACTCTTTGAACCTTTTTGGAGATCTTTGAAAAAACATGTAGAAAAACGCTTTCAATCGAAAAATGTTTTATTTACTAAATGAAAGTTTAATAAATTGTGCGTTAAAAGACATCCCTTAAGCTGAATTCGGTTAAAGCATTTATCCAGAATCGATCGTCAAACATCAAAGAATTTTTTCAACTTTAAAAAGTTAGTTATGTTTGTTTGTTTGTTGGGGTTTATAGGCATAAAAACATAACATAACCATAACCATAAAAACATAAAAGTTAGTTATGTTTAAGAGTCTATAACGCAGAAATAGCTAATTCAATAAAAAAAAAAAAAAAAAAAAATATATATATATATATATATATATATATATATATATATATATATATATATATATATGTATACTAAAAGTTGTAGATTATTACTTTTTGTGCAAGATAGGATTTTTAAAGTAAAAATTTGCTTATTTCTACTCTGAGATATGTCCAAAAAAAAAATTGTTGGTTGATTTTGGATAAACTGTGTTAAAAATGCAAACAGATCACGAATAGTACAGGGAAATTAGCTTCAAACCTTAAACTCAAAAAATTATAAGGTCTGACTGCTGCAAATTGTTCACCACATTTTTGTTCACATTTAGCTTTTTAGTTAGGTTTGGTATAAAAGCGTGTTTTTATATATTTTTTTTTTTTTAAACTATTATATTTTTATATTATAATTCACATTATTTATTATTTTTATAATATTATTATATAAAAAATACATTACTAACAGTAGTCTATTAGAGAGGTTTCCCGCATGTTAAAGACGTATTGATAGAGCTAAAGTTTAGAGACCGATAATAGCTTCGACTACTTGTGAACTGAATTAGAACGGTCCGTTTAACTAAAAGCAATTTACTACTTTGATCGTCAGGTTGGTCGTTTGTTTAAAGTTAATATCATCAACGAACGAAATTGATGAATAAAATTATAATTTAAGAACTAATAAAATAGCGATCATAATAATAATTTGCACATTAAATATCTAGCAACATCATTAGCAGAATTGTATCATATCATGAATACAAATTTGCTTTAAAGTTTCTTCTTTGTTCCAATTTTCTTAATGGTCGCTATGATATTCCTTCCGATTTTATTTATTTATACTGCCACCGAAAAGTCTATTTGTATTCGTCATTGAAAGATTAAGGAATAAAATACAATATTTTTGAATATGTATCCGCTTCAATGGATATTGATAGATCTCTAAATTTAAAATCATACCCAATTTACAGAACCATCTGCAATTTCAATTACAGAAACCCAGAAGTATATCTACATGAGTAAATATTTATAAGCAAAGAATCGTAAGTCGCATAAAAGTCATTAATTTACGCCCGAAAGACAAATCTTATGCCCTGAAAGCTAATGAAGCCTGCTTTTCCTGTGGAGTGTTTGTTTAAAACTCCATCATTTGCTGCTTCATTGTTCTTCACTCCAAGAACCTAAAAATAAATACTTAAACAAGTAAATAGATGGAAACTACGATATGACTGACTGATCATTCTTTCAGTTGAAACTATCATAATTTCAATGATATGCTACCTTAAACTAATGTCCATATCTTCATCAAATTCAGATCCAGTACACAATTGGGTTTTACAATTGAAAAACTTAATATATGAGTTGGGATTTGAGACCGTATGGGATGCATAAGATTCAAAAATAATTCAGGAAAGTACTAAAGCTATTCTAGAATCCTGTAAACAGAAACTCATAGAAGAGGACCATATCAGTATTAACCACTCGTACTATAGCCATATATATCGATATTTACAACAGAACAATTACCTACAATTCAATTACAATATTTCAAAGATTAGACTAGTGAGCCAATTAAGAGTTGGAGAAAGAAAACTAATCCGAATATATCATAAAGGCACCACATATTGTATAAATTGCGGGGATGACTGTACTCTCTGTAACCTTAAACAGAAGGAAGACATATTTCATTTGATATTTGTATGCCCTCATTATGCTCAGTTAAGGGATAATTATATTAATCCAATCGTAGGACCGAATTATAATAGGAATTGTCTGGTATTTGTACTGGAAGTGGATAGCATGCCAAAGCTGAACCTCATTTTTTATTTTTTTTTGTAAATTTACTAAAAACAAGGAAGTTTTTAAAGGAATGAATGAAGGTAAAGGAACTTATATAAAAGCTTTAATATCAACGGACTATTGTAATTTTGATTTCGTATCTATGAATATTTCTATATAAGAGTATATAAGGAATATTTCTGTGTATTGTTAGTTTTATTCAATTATAATGGAAGGTTATGCTTTATGTATATGTATGTATGTGTGTGTATGTGGGTGTGTATGTGTATATATATATATATATATATATATATATATATATATATATATATTTTTTGAAATTTAGTTATTTAGTTAGTTTATTTAGTTTTTAGGCCAACTCCTTGCTATGAGATGTATCTCTACAAGCAATAAAATTATCTATCTATCTATATCAATTTCAATGATATATATTTTTTTCTAAGTTCACTTTAATACGGTTTTAATAATAAAGGGAATTTAAATGAATTTATATTATTGGTAGCTTGACTTTGGATTTGAACTATGAATTACATTATCATTTTAAGCAGTCTATTTTTATTTATACTTTTGTTCGTGATTAACATTGGCCATATTTAAACTATTTTGTTAATTTCTTCTAAAATGTCAGGCCAAAGAATAAAAGTCTGTTGTGATGTTTTTTTTTTGTTGTTGTTTTTTTTCATGAAAAGGCCGTAGAGACCACGCGAATATTACGAAGATGGATTTTTAATTGTGTTCCTTCTCATCATCCATATCTCCTTCATTCTTTCTGATTGCCTCTGTTTCCTCTCTTCTGTCCAGGCCATACCCTCCTTCGGCTCCTTCCTGTCCACAAGAACCGCTATTCCTTGTAGTTTCCTTCTATATTCTTCTCTATCAAGGCAGTCACGTTGCTCAATCTCCAGTTTGCTGGTCTCCTCTTTTAGCTGTTATATGTATCCATGTGTACTCTTGTAATCCCAAATTTTCCGAAAAATAGCCTTATTAAGTCTTTCCTCAAGCATTCTTACCACATGTCCATAGAATTTCAGTCACTTAATTCTTATCTCCGTCTCTATGTTCGTTGTTTCTTTGTAGATCTCCTCATTTGATTAACCTGTATCCTTCCTGGGTTTTCCTAGGGCCGTAAATTCTCCTTAGGATCTTTCTTTCTACTTTCAGCATTCTTTCCAGGTTAGGTTCATGGTCTCCGTCCCATATAGTATAACTGGCTTTACCACAGTACACAGTATTGTAGTGCCTTTTATCTTTGCTTTTATGAACAAATAAACATTTATTATTATTATTATTTTCATTTGACTGTTACAATTAATAACGTTTAATAAGGTTCTTGAGGTTCAGTCAATAAAATAACAACTTATTTTGGCGACGTTTCTACTTCGACGTGCATAATGAGACTGATGAACAAGTAATGTAGGAGTTGGGAGAACAAACATTTGATTGAGCCATTTGTTCAACATCTTGATTCCTAAGTGGGACTAAGCCGTTAGTTTAATCTGAGGCAAATCCATTAAGGAATTAATGAAGGAATGACAGGTGAATGAGTGAATGAGGTCCCGACAGAACTCCAAGTTCAACGCCTCCCCTCCTTTACTTCCAGAGTTGTCTTTTCACAAGACAATAGCCAGTGGGAAGACAAGTAGATCTTCGGTCCGTAATACGCTAAAACCATTGTTTAGATCGTTATAAGGTGGAGACCGCAGGTTTATAACGGAACTGAATGTTTTAAGATTTTTTTTTTATAAATAAGTAACGTAAAAATAAATAATTAATAAAGTACTGATCTGAGACCCTTGATATTCACTGAGATTGTAATCGTATTCCTTCATTTTCCAATAAAGAATACATATATCCAATCCTTATCTTCATCAATATGACTGACTACAGCTGACATCCCGAATCATCCGACCACTGTCCTCACCACTTACTGATGATACATGTTTATTATCTGTAAACAATGATCCCTTCATTTCCTTCCAATCACTACAATCTCATATTACTAACATTCAAGAATGAAGTCGAAAAAGGAAAATTAAAATAAATCCAAATAAATCCTATCAAATAACCTTTTGATATTCCACTAATCCCTGTTAAACAAACCCGCTACCTAGGACTCCACTTGGACAAATATCTTCCTTGGAATCCACATACAAGACTAAAACGACAAGAAACTGCTCGTCGTTACAAAATACTTCACTATCACTGTCCTTACCAATTACGCTAATGGCACACGTGTGTTATCAGTAAACAATGATCCCTTTATTGCCTCTCAAACACTCCAATCCCACATCTTAAACCTTCAAGAATGATGTCGAAAATGGAGAATCAAAATAAATCCAAACAAATCATACCAAATAACGTTTACCCTACGTCGTAAACCTACGACTTCCTGTCTTACAGTATCCTTTAATGATATTCCACTAATCCCTGTTGAACAGATCCGCTATCTAGGACTCCACTTGGACAAACGTCTAACTTGGAATCCACATACAAGACTAAAACGACAAGAAACTGCTCGTCATTACAGACTACTTCAACATTTACTAAACAAACGTTCAAAGTTCCCAATTAATTACAAAAGACTCATTTACATGACTGTGATTAAACCTATTTGGACGTACGGAGTTGAGCTTTGGGCTCCACTAAACCATCTAATTCATCTTGTATCCAATCCTTACAATCCAAAATCCTTCGAATGCTTGATGCTACTTATTATGTCACCAATAAACTTATCCATAAAGATCTTAATGTACCATATGTTGCTGATTTAGCCTAGACCAGATACCTATCCTTTCATAGTAAGCTACGTAATCATTCCAATCCACTATTCTCCCAACTTGCTTTACACTCCATTCCCGATAATCCTCCGAGGCGTCTGAAAAGATAATTGCCCAGAGACCTTCTAGTGTAGAATTTTTATTGAAGTGCTACTGAAGAATAATTCTTTTCAAGTTTTGTTACTGTGATCGTTATGAAAACATTTACTTGACGTATATTATTATTACTATATACATCAGTACTATGTTGTGTGGATTAGCATTCGAAACTATTATTCTAATAAAATAATCCCAACAGAAGTGGCAATTAATTCATTAATCCTAATTGCATTGATCCTTCTATACAATCTTGCGTACCTCAAGTGAACAAAAAAATTACTAAACGTAGGTAAGTCCTGTTTGAAATTAGTTAACGAATCAGTTGTACTTTTTTTTTTTTTTTTTTTTTTTTTTTTTTTTTTTTTTTTTTTTTTTTTTTTTTTTTTTTTTTTTTTTTTTTTTTTATCAGCTCCACTAAAAAAATATATTAATCAAGAGGTATAGTTTAATCATCTAGATTTTTAAAGACATATAGAAGACCTAGACGATGACGTGAACATGTTCCTAGTTGCTAGACCTTAGAGAGTTGACATTTCCACTTGACCTCTTGCTCTCAGATCTAACAAATGCCTGGAGCACTGCCGCTGGTGACGTGAGTACTAGATTCTGCTTTTAGCAATCTGGTGACAATTGAATGAGTCGCCTTATAGGACAATTGTTGATGTCTTAAAGTATTAGAAAAGTATTTCAGAGTCTATTTCTAGGAATAAACTAACAATTGAAGTTTATTCCGAGATATTATACATAGTACGAATTGAATAATATGAAATCCTTACTATTAGGGAAGTAATTTTCCTCTAATTATTATTTTATTTATTTATTTTATCACGTAACTAATATCATTGGTTAGGCTTCTTTGGGAATCTTGATTTTCTTTCTTCCCATCGCAGTTTCATGATTTTCCCTATATCCTATATCAATTTATTGAAATTTACAAATGTCCAAATATATACATTAAGTAAATGAGCTGATAACGATTTACAATAACATTTCAAAACTTGAGAAGAACTACTCATCAGTAGCACTTTAATTAATATTCTACACTACAAGATCTCTAGGCCATCTTCCAGCAACTGGAAAAACTAATGGATTTGAGTAGTTTGGGCTAACTCAGCAACATATGTAACATTGAGGTCTTTATGGATATGTTTATTGGTGACAAAGTAAGGGGCATTTAGGATTTTTCGAAGGATTGGTTACGAGATGAATTGGATGGTTGAGTGAAGCCCCGAAGCTCAACTCCGTACGTCAAAATAGGTCTAATCACAGTCATGTAAATAAGTCTTATGTAATGAATTGGTAACTTTGATCGTTTGTCTAGTAAATGCTGAAGTAGTCTGTAACGACGAGCAGTTTCTTGTCGCTTTAGTCTTGTATAATATTTTTCGACTGAATTCCGTTTCTTTCTTCGAACCACTTTGTACCCCTCTTTTTTTCTCTTCTAATATTGGTGACTCCACTTGGACAAACGCCTTACTTGGCATCCACATACATGACTAAAACGGTAAGAAAGTGCTAGTCGTTACAGATCAACATTTACTAGACAAACGTTCAAAGCTCCCAATCAAATACAAAAGACTCATATACATGACTGTGATTAGACCTATTTGGACGTACGGAGTTGAGCTTTGGGGCTCCACTAAACCATCCAATTCATCTCGTATTCATTCCTTACAATCGAAAATCCTTCGAAAAATCCTCAATTCTGCTTGCTTTGTGGCCAATAAACTTATCCATAAAGACCTTAATGTCCGATTTGTTGCTTAGTTAGCTTAGTTTGCTTAGTTAGCCCAAACCAGATACCTATCCTTTCATAGTAAGCTCCATAATCCCTCCAATCCACTAGTTTTCCAACTTGCTTCCCACTCCATTCCAGATAATCCTCGGAAGCGTCTGAAAATAAGATGGTTTAGTATAGATTTTATTGAAGTACATCCAGTAAGTAGTTCTTCACAAGTTATTTACATGCCATTGTATTCACTATCAACACATTTATTTGATGTATATTATTTTGTTCAGTAGTAAATATCAATAAACAAAAAAAAAATTGTCTAGATAATTTATTTTATTTTTTAATTTTAAAACCATAAACCTCTATTAATATCCCGACAACTCAATGTTTTGATTTTAAACTAATTTAGAACTTTAATATCCAATATTTAGAATTTATTTTCTTGATTAAATTAGTGTTTTTAAATAACAAAAGAAGCTCTAGTAAAGTATTCGTAGAATAACAAAAGACAAAAATGAGTCTTTACAATTTAAAAAAGAATAAACGATAGCGGATATATTTTTAATTAAATAATTTCCTTGACTAAATAACACCGAACGAAATATGTCTCTGAACTTAATATAACCTCTTTGCCCTGTAATTTCGTGAAAATAAATTCTTCTATAAAATAGGTTTCCTCAGTTTAAATAGGTAATTTCAAATTCAGCTGTGTTGGCTTTGCTTAATTAGAACAAGTCCCAAGTTGGCCTTTGGGAGGGGATGGAATATCAAATTACAATTGAATTATTATTACAATGTTACTTTTTAGATAAATTTTAAATTAACTGTCGGAGGGACGTTTCGCGTCTAAGTTTGGTTACATTAACTTATATAGCTATTTAAATTAACAATACCACTTACATCGCAGGTCTTTTGGCAATTTTTATATTATATTATCGTGTAATATATAAGGTAGATACATCATTATATATTAAAAGTTGTTTAATCTTTCTTATGGGTTTGAGAAGAGTTAAAAACTTTGCAACGTCTGTTAAAAGGAAATATATCAGTGGCTACGACCCTTTAAGTAACACATTATATACTACAAAAATGACACCATTTTTATTTATACACCAATAAATAAAATGCACCATAATTATTTACTAAATAATTGAATGAATTTACCCGATCACCGTTATCCTAAGCTACTTGTTATAGAGACAGTTAGGAAAAATACTTTTTGTATAAAAATATTAAGGAAATGACGAAGAAGTATAATGTAGAGAATAGTTTTTCTATCGGATACGGTTTTTCTAAATTTTAAGTCAGAACCAGTTTAAAGGCTGTAACATCCACTCCCTCTGTTATATTTGAAAACATGAATCATAAGCTTATCTGCAATAGTTACTTAAATAGTTCCCTATAATTTAAAGATATTTGTTGTATTATAAGAATTAGGGGGGAACTTCTAAATTTGAGGTAATGACACAGGTATAGGAATATGTTCATTATATAATAGATCCGAAAGAGAGGATGTGGATGGATCATTTCCTAGCGGTATGTCCTATCTTGAGGGAATTCAGAGTAAAATTTCTGGGAAAACCGTTCAGATCAACTTTGTCGTGTGGAGTTTCATATGCGTCCAATACTCCTGCATGCGTTCGCTGGCCTACCTCCACTGTTCTTCCGTCCAGGCTCTTCCGGTTTTTGTAGTTGTTCTTGCGGCTTGAATCCCTTCTAGTTTATTAAATACGTTCCTAAATCTATTTCTGTCTAATAGTCGGTCTTCTGAGATGTGTAATCTTTTCATATCTTTTTTTGTTTATTTAATCCATACGGTTGTGATTTTCTTTCTCCAGAAGTTATTAAATATCAGTTGGTAAGTCTATTTTGGTCCATTCTGTACATGTTTTCGAGAAATGTCAACATTCTCTTCTTCATAGCCTCGGAGATTTTTCCTTCTTTCTGATTAGCTTCTTCCTCACTTCCGTGTCTCCATCCACTTTCAGTTTGAACAGTACCCATAATTTTTCCGAGGATTCTTCTTTCCAAGACGTCTAGTTTATCCAACTTCTAGTTTATGGACATACATTCATTGGCATATAGACATTCTGTTTTCACCACGGTGTTTGTAGCGGCGGCTAGGGGTTCATGGTGAACTCAGCCGAAACCGTCCACTTTTTTATGAAGCTAATAAACAATAAACAATTTTCCTGGAACTATATTTCATTATTAACAAAATCAATTCAAATATCATGCAGCCTCCCTTTCTTATTTTATAAACAAGTAAATCTTATAAGCTATAATGACAATATTTAACAATTATAACATAATAATAATTTAACGTTACATGCAATTCAATTTTTCTTCTTATAACCAAATAACCATTAATACATAATCAAAATAAAGTTCAATAGAGTATAGCCTAACTATGGCTTAACCTTGCGTCCAAATATATGAAAAATGAAATGAAAAATAATCTTTATTCTGGGACACCTTGTCCCCTAAGAATAACATATAAGAACAATAAAAAGGTATTATTGTCTGGCTGCGTACATAACAGGCAGCAACTTATATAGAGTGTAAATTATATACTACAAGTCTTTGGGTTTACATAAAAAAAATAAATAAATAAGTAAATAACACAATTAAAATAAAATAAAAGAAAAAGAAATATTCTAGCAATAAAATATTATTACATAATTTCGGAAGATTGATAATTGAGGAGGTAGATGAATAAATTATGTTTAAAGGAAGTGAGAGAAGGAACATTGCGGATCGAAATGGCTATGGAATTCCAGAATAAAGCTGCACGATTAATAAAGGATTTTTCAAAGGAAGCAGTTCGATGAGAAGGGATATACAGATCTATAGGCTGAGATCTGGTGTTCAACCGATGAATGGAAGAACGAAGGGCAAGGATGTCGTAAATGTACGAAGGTTTTTTGGACTTTAAGGATTGGAATAGAAAGGAACCAAGGAAGTATTGTCGCCGAAAACTTGGATAAAGCCACCTTAACTCAGAATACCAGCAAGTGATGTGAGAACGCCTGGGGATCCCAAAAATGAATCTTATAAAGGAGTTCATTAATCTTTTCAGCTTCATTTCAAGCTCGCCAGACAGTCCTCCGTATACTAAGCATCCCATAATCGAGGTGGGGAAGGATGAGGGAAGATACTAAACAATTGACGGGTATTGCGAGGGAAAGATTCACGGAATCTTAGGAGCTGTTTGAGGATGGAGATGGTTTTTTTCGGGTAATGTGGGAAATATGGTTATTCCAATACAAATGTTGATCGAATACTACTCCGAGGTTTTTGACAGAGTTTGTGAACTAAATAGGAACGTTATCGAGATAAAGAAGTGAATAACAGGAAAGGGAATTAAGGGAGGGTTTCGATCCAATTAGCATTGCTTTAGTTTTTTCTGGATTCAGTCGTAACTTATTCTCTACTGCCCATTGGTGAATGCTGTAAATGTCATCTTGAATTTTACGAGTTGCCTCAAAAATCTCACAAGGATGAAAAGATAAGTAGATAAGTATATATGGTAGTAAATACCGTTCACAGGCTCGTAGTAAGTAACGAAGCTATATAGTCCTTTACTATCAAAGCTGGAAATGTCGGGCCTTGCGCTCCGAGTGCAAAACATGTAGTGAGAGAGCTTTCTCGTCTGCCATAACCTTATTTCATTGGAGGTATACTCTTCCCTTGACTGTCTTGTGGCACACTGACACTCCAGGCCTCGTAACACATTACGTGACTCACGTAGTTGTGCGAAGATCAACGAAGTTATAAGATTAGGAGCCGCGTACAGTTTCAGGTTAAACCTTTATGAGGCCATGTGATTAATATATTAATAAAATAATTTAAGTACTAAGTCTAAATCTGTACTAAATACTAAAGTGTCGGCCTCGACAGTGTTGTAGTTCTTTATTGTGGCATTCCGTGATAAGCACTTCTTATTGTAGATCTCTGCGTGTCTTTTGTTAAGCCAATGCTATCTCAATTTTTGAGATCCGGTCTTCCACTGCATCTTTCTCTAGACCATTTGCTGACCAAGTTATTTGAACTTCTTGGAAGTTTTAATAATAATACAAATTTAAATGCACAATGTTGAGTGGCAGAAACGAGCTTTGACCAATGTCATATAGTTTTGTGATTAATTAATTTTTTTTTTTCATTTATTGATATTTACACCTGTACAAAAACATGTTGATAGTGAATACAATGACATGTAAATAACTTGTGAAGAACTACTCAATAGTAGCACTTCAATAGAAATCTACACTAAAAGGTCTCGAGGCTTTCTTTTCAGACGTCATCTTCTTTTCAGACGCCACGGAGGATAATCTGGAATGGAGTGGGAAGCAGGTTGGGAGACTAGTGGATTGGAATGGTTATGTAGCTTACTATGAAAGGATAGGTATCTGGTTTGGGCTAAATCAGCAACATAGGGAACATTAAGGTCTTTATGGATAAGTTTATCGGTCACAAAGTAAGGAGCATTGAGGATTTTTCGAAGGATTTTGGATTGCAAGGATTGGATACTAGATGAATTGGATGGTTAAGTGAAGCCCTAAAGCTCAACTCCATAGGTCCTAATAGGTCTAATCACAGTCATGTAAATAAGTCTTTTGTAATTAATTGAGAGCTTTGATCGTTTGTCTAGTAAATGTTGAAGTAGTCTGTAACGCCAAGCAGTTTCTTGTTGTTTTAGTCTTGTATGTGGATTCTAAGTAAGACGTTTGTCCAAATGGAGTTTATTGAAGAGACTGTAGGACAGGAAGTAATAAAAATTTAAATGTACAATGTTGAATGGCAGAAACGAGCTTTACGACACTGTAATATAATTTTATGGTTAACAATTAAAATCCAGCCAGCTTAATTCAATATCCGCCAAATAAAAATTATCAAATCAAAATTTCGATCCTTTGCTTTCTGATAATGTATTTACAAATAATTATTCATGGCCATTTAATTGTAATCACTGCAAGGGTTTCTTAATAGTCCCTGTCCATATGGATTAACAAATCTTACATTAAAATTAAAAATTGGATGTCCAATTATGCTTTAGCGTAATCTTCAACCAGCCAATCAATGCAGTCTTAACCAGGTTAAATAATACTGCAGCTCAATTGCATAATACAATACAATGATATTTTATCTAAAAAGTAGATAAAACTTTAATTATTAAAATTATCTAAGTTCTTTACTTATGAGAGCAGGTGAACCCAGGACGGAGATGCTAGTACTGTTAATAAGTTAATAATAGACCCTGGGTTATTATTGATTTAATCAGCTGACTAAAACATAAATATAAAGAGGCACGACAGTTTACGTAAGCCATCTTGAGCGGACAGCGGAATATGAACGAGCCGTTCGGGAATATTTACATCCATCACCGCAAAATTTATTGCTCAATACATATTTATAGTTCAGAGCTCTCTGAGGCTTGCGCAAGGTTTAAACTTGACATTATGAGCGGTGAAAACAAGAGAACAGGTTGGAAGAGAGATCAGCTTTGTTATTATGGATATTCATTAATCTAAAATAATAAAAAAAAAAAAATAAACTAACAAATTAAAACATAAATAAGTAAATAAATTCTCCCTCACTTTTTCGACACTATATTGTTCTCATAATCATGCCCTACAGTGAAAAAATAGGTTACAATATTTATTTATTTATTTATAATTTTAGGTGCAATGTACAGCAACATAGGCTAGAGGCACCATTACATTATGTAACTTATTAACGTTCAAAATTACATTATTCGGGTTGTTACAATTCAATATTACATTATTACTACAACATTACATTAGATCATTTCTACTATTACTACGAGTATATATAATACTAGCTGAAAGTACCCTGCTCCGCTCCGGTTTAATATCATTAGGATGAAGGACAACTTAAATTAGTAAAAGTTCAGCTTAACGTTCATAATTATTATTACTTAAATAAACCTAAAGAATTTCATTCTTAGAATAATTTCAATAAGTAAATTTGACAATTTGCAAAAGTTAATTTTATATTATTTTGATAGTCCTTCAGTGAAGCTTCAAGGCAGCACTACCATCTTACCGAGCTCCGAAACAGATCCTCAGCTTTTCTTATGGCATACTTTAAGTGAATATAGTCTCCGATTCTCGTTTTTTTTTTTAATCTTTTCGAATAAAGTTTAGTCTTTCTGTTTCTATTTTTGCGTACATATCAAGCATAAATTGGTTGAGGAGGTTACTAAATTAAAGTAGATAAGGTTCTTCACCTCCTCGCTCCACTAACATTTAGGCGTAAAAATCAGCTGCAGACACAGTTTTCTCAAGTGGTGTATTGGTGTTAGGGTCACGCTGAGGGATGTTAATACTGTACCCATCTTCTCCATGGTAGGACATGAGACGATACTGAAGATAACATACACTTGATAAAACTCACTGATTCTTATCAGTTTTTCGTCTCTACATCGAACTGGCCTTACATGTCTTCACCAGAGAACACAATTCTTTTAACTTCCTATTTAACATAAGTCTATTAACCTCCTCTTTAACATAAGTCTTTTAATAGCTTCTCGTCACGAAACAACTCAAACTTGTAAGGGTCCACCTCTGCAGCCACCATCACAGTCCACAGAAAGTTCCATATTATTAGGTTTCGACATCGATCGTATTTTTGTTTATTTACAACTATAAGGAACTTAATTTGTGGTTAAAGTGTGCGGCTTAACCTATTTTTTAACTTAGCTTATCTCCAAATGTCATATGACAATTAATCTTTTATTATTCACCCAATAAAAATTGTGATTTAATTTTTCGCGGATTAGCCGCGATCCAGGCTGATTTTTTAAAACTCCTTTCTTAGCGAACACGGTAAACGGTTAGAATTACGTCAAATTAATACATAATAAATTTTATAGTAAATTTAATTAGCTTTTATGTTTATTTGAAACATATTTTTCTAGAGTTAATAGTTTTCGAGATATTATCGAAAAACCAAAAAAAATGGAACTTCTCCCCTTCCCACCACTGTTAGCTCAGCCCCCAGCGGCGGGGACTTTTAGTATGTTTACCTTCGAACTATTCCTAATGAAACTATGAAGTCAAAAATTATCGCATATTTCATGCACTCCACAATGTGTTTATTGACTGGACTATCAGGGCTAATTTCATTATTTTCAATACGATAGGGTTTTCAGTTGAATGAAAGTTTTGGATTGCCTGAAGGGCGGTAAGAGTCACTGCAGATTAAAAATTGCCAGCTGTCCAAATTTTCAATCAAATTCATACAAAGATAGATTGAAAATATTAAAAGATACAGTAAATGTTTGGAAGACAAGATGGTTTCTGAAGGAAGAATGACTGAACATCCAACACTCACCTTATCTTTTGAGCCATCCGTGTAAAGGTAGCCATAATCAATATAACGGTTAAAGAGAAGATTTAAGAAATTTTGCTTAAGGGCCTCAGGAGGACTGTTTATTTTCTTGATCTGGTTCAAAGAAAAATCAAAAGATATTGTATGAGCTGTCTATGGTGTTAAAAGATTTGGAAATAATGGATAAAACCGTGGTAAAGAATATCAGTCGGATAATCCTGACCTAACGTAAGGATACAATAAAATTATAGAAGTTACTTCAAAACATATAGTTAGCTACAATAAATAAAACATGCAATAGAATAATTAAATAAATATAATTACAAAATATGGAGAAGTAGAAAACTACTTACAATGTTACTGGCGGATATCTAATACTAAATTATAACAATTCTAGTACAGACCTGGGAAATTTTGAGATAAGGTATGAGTTAAAAGGGTTGGTATTTCCAAAACTGGTGGTATTCCCGGATACAGGTGAAAAAAGGATTTTCGTATTTCTGTGTAATATATAAATGGATAAATGATTTATATGAGTATTAGTTTTTTTTACAGGCAAACAAAACATTCTTTTAAATTTGATCCTCCCAAAATTATTCACCATGAACAAAATAATTTTAAAAGAAATATTAAAGAAAGGATAACCATAGAAAAATTTAAAAACCAGATGTTCTAAATCTTAACACCTGTTATTCCAATTTAATACATTCAGACCAATAATATACATTTACATTAATATGCATAATATAAATCATCCATCCATTTATTAGTATATTACACCGAAATATTTTTGTACCTGCATCTTGGGAATACCATCCAGTCCTTTTAACTTCAATTTTTCTTAGGGAATTCCCCATAAACCTTTGTAACTGTTTTTCAAAATTTCCACTGATCAGTTGTGCACTAGAATTGTTAGAATTTAGTTAGTCGATACCAAATCTACCAGGAACATTGTAAGTAGTTTCATACTCCTCTATATTCTGTAATTATAAATATATATTTATTATTCTAACACATGTTGTTATATACTTATATTGTAGCTAACTTTCTGTTTTCAAATAACTTGTATAACTTATATAATTTTATTGTAACCAGTTTTTTCACTGTAGGTTATGATTATGAGAACAATATAGCCTCGAAACGTCGCCAAAATAGTTGTTTTTATTTATTGACTGAACCTCAAGAACCTTACTAAACACACACATATATATGTGTATATCTATAATATATTTTTTACATATATATATATATATATATATATATATATATATATATATATATATATATATATATATTATATTTTTTTAATGTATGTCCGTAAGTGTTTCAGTAAATAAGTATGTGTTTAGTCACTGTTGGAGTTTTAATGTCGGCCGTTTTTGTTGGATTGGATAAAAGAGTCTCACTCTCTTGTTTAATCCGCGTGGCTTTTGTTTTACGAGTGGGCCCAACCAAAAAAAGGCAGACATTTTTTTTATTTGTTAAGGCCACAGTAGAAACACGAGGAGGTTTCTTAATCTCTTGTAAAGAAACTACTCTGCTACTAATGAGCATTATCATATCATTTACTACATGTATTTTTATTTTATTTTGTATACAGTTCCTAAGTTCAATAAATAGCTTTTTTAAAAATAGCTAATAATTATTGTTATTTTTTTTTTTTTAATCTTAGGCCAATTTAATACAGCATTTACACCGCAGTGAAATATGCCAATGTAGCCTAGATATGAGTAAGTACTCTTAAATATAAGTGGCCCTACAGGAAGGAAAACCTGTTGAAAACGCACCCCACGATAAGCCCCCGCAGCTAATGAAAATTCCACTGTTCTCATCCTTGACAAATGTGATTACCCCCGGATAACCACAATTTTCCACCGCCTTTCCCACTTCTAATAGAAGCCCCTCCCACCATTACAAATTTTACCAATTAAAAGACCTTGTCTGCCGCAATTCCACTTCAATATAAATGCCAACCAACTCAGTTACTAAACTTTTTTTTCATCTTTAATATCTGCCGGTGTTGAAACTTTTTTTGTTTTCCGCTTTTACTGTTTCCAGTGTAGAGAATGTTGTTGGCACTTTGATAAGAAGTTCTGGTTCTGAAAGTTTACTTTTATAAATTGAAAAAAAAAAAATACTTTTGTTTGAATATTTGAACAAACTCAAACTGGAAACGTTTAGCTACAAGACACAATAGTTTGCTACGTATATTAAATGTATTAAATATTTTTATTAAAATATTTAATAACCCTTAATTATACAATTTAAAAAAAAAAACACCACCACGGTTTTATGTTGTACCAATTTAACAAAATCTTTCGACGAGAAGTAAGAGACTGTCACCAATTTTCTGACAAATATACTCAAAACTCGATAATACCAATTTACAAATCATGTAATCAGTTAATTTCTTGTGAATTAGGAAAAAAGTCCAATCTGTCATGAATGATATAAAGGTATAATTGTATTTTACAGGATATACAGGATATAATTTCATCAGGTTTGTCTTCGGAACATCGAGACGTGCCCATGTTTCGCATCTCTACACTGATATAAATTGGCTTTTCCCCTCCTTCCGTAAAAAGTACTTCCTAGGCTCCTACCTATTTCAAGTTATCAACCCCCGTCACTCTCCCTTTATTAACAGTAACCTGAAATTCAAGTCTGCTATCAAATCACTGCATACAAGATCTCGTCTTTCCGATCTCTATACTCCATCCCACAGAAGTACTGCATTCCAATGTTCCTTCCTTTTCCGATCCTCTACTCTTTGGAATTCCCCCCCCCCCTGTATCCGCAATGCTTCTTCCCTTGGAACGTTCAAAACACTACTCTTTCACCATCTTCTTTCCCTCCAACCCGACGCTCTCTAATTATAAGGATGTATGTACTATGTATGTAATCGTCTAATTTATTTACTAAGACCGTCAGACATTAAACATTAGCCAAAATTATAGTTTGACTATGATAATTTAAATAGTACTGTGATACGTAGTAAGGTCCAAAAGTTTCCAGCCTGGGATAGAAGGTTTTTCAATATATTCAATATAAGTTCAACACACTTCACCCAACGCTTTGGGAACATTTGTATACCATGATAAAAATAATTGTCTTCTTTGTTAAAAAAATGTTCCTCCACTGCTGCTTGGAAAAAACACGTAAAAATTCATTGCAGCAGTCAACTCGTTCCTGTTTTTGAGCAGCTGATAGAATTTTTGGAACCCATCTTGCACTAAACTTGTTCGTATGCAAATGCTCTTTGATGATCCTCAAAACACTTGTTTTTGCAACCTTGCTGCTATTTCCTTGGTTTTCAGTCGCAGCAGTCAGACAGCAATTCAGAGTCCACAAGTTGGATAGTTTCTCGCAAGTGTGCTAGCAACGCAGGTCGAAACGTATTAAAGAATTCCTTCTTAGACGTGGTGTTACCCTGACAGTATCCCTGATCATCTTCTTCTCCATTCATCATAACAGTCAACCATACATCAATCATTATCAAATATAATTTGTAGGGAAATAATTGCCAAGTTTAACCTTTAAAAATCAACAGATCTGGATCTAATGTCCTTCACTGGCTTTGGTTATTAATTAATTATATATTTATTAACCCTAATATGATGCAATCAGAATTAAAATTTTCAGAAATTTAGAAGCAATTCCATGGATTGTTAATTTGTTAAACTTTTTCTTATTTTTTCTCCTCTCTTGTTCCCTTAAGGTCGTGGAATGCTCTCTCTAAAATTGGTCCGATGCTCTCTCTTCATAAAATATTTGAGCTTTAATAAACGCTTTGTGGACTTGTGTGAGACCAATTCTTGGAGGAATTGTATATTTGTTCAGTTCTTAAAACACTTTCTTATTTCAAATACGTTATACACCATTTCTAATTATGATATTCATATAATTTTAATAAGCCGTCAATGTTTAATCACACAATCAAAAGAGACATTTAAAACTAGTTGAGGTGACATGATAGTATTGAATGATCAATACAGTTAGTAATTGATTTAAATCTTAATTAAAATATTCTGGACAAATGCTTTAAGGCACCAATCTATTACAAGACATCTACATTACAATAATCAGGCTTATTGAAACTTATGAATTTAGATTTTAGGATTCCACTAAACCATCCAATTCATCTCCTAACCAATCACTACAATCCAAAATCCTTAAAAAAAATTCTCAATGTTATCTCTCTAGTTTTCCACATTACAGTAACCCTGCAATGTGTGCATATATTTCTACGCGTCCCACCTCTCGACATAAAGTTTATTATCATAAATATTTATACAAACATGTTTAATTATACATAGAAATAGAAATAGAAAAATAATTTTATTCTCGGACCAAGTCCCTTAAGAATAACAATATGTACAGAAAGAAATGATATTAGTTGCATCTGGTCAGAGACATGATGAAGAAATAAAATAAAAAAAATAAAAATAAAAATAATAAAATAAAGAAGAAATATTAATATAACAATGATAATGTATACATAGATACTAATGTAATATATGAACAGGAAAATAAGAAAACATTCTACAAATGAAATAATAAATAGGTTAATGACTGATCCGTCATCAGTCGTCGTCCTTCTCCTCACAAGTGTGGTTCGGTGGGCCTGAAGAAGACCGAAACGTTGGCACGTATTAAAGAATTCCTTCTTTAACGTGGTGTTACTTTGACTGCATCCCTGACTATCTTCTTCTCCAATAAATAGGTTATTTTGATACAATGCTAATTATATACAATATAAGAACCCAAATGATGTATTCGGAGTGAGAAAAAATTATTTTAATTGGTAACACTGAGTGTGTTTCAGAAAGAGTTAGATATCGTTTAATTGA
Organism: Euschistus heros; assembly: GCA_003667255.2. Taxonomy (NCBI): domain Eukaryota; kingdom Metazoa; phylum Arthropoda; class Insecta; order Hemiptera; family Pentatomidae; genus Euschistus; species Euschistus heros. Next base: position 172,329 of record RCWM02000668.1, on the reverse strand, counting down.
GAAAATATATTGTTAGTAAGCGTCACCTTGGATTAGGAGGAGGTACTGGAAATTGAGGAATTTAAATGTTTTTAGAGATTTCGCTTGTCTAATATGAGAAGGAATGGAATTCCATAGGATGGTTGAGCGGAATTGGAAAGAGCGCTGGAATGTAGTAGTTCTATGGGATGGGGTATATAGATCAGATAGACAAGATCTTGTGTTCAGTGACTTGATTGCAGATCTGAATTGAAGCGTATTGTAAGTATAGGAAGGATGAAGGGTGCTGATAATTTGGTAAAGGAATGATCCATGGAAATATTTTCTACGGAATATGGGATAAAGCCAGTTTAATTCGGAATAGAGGAAGGAAATGTGGGAGCGCCTCGGTTTATCGAAGACAAATCTGGCAAAGCAGGTCATAATTAGTTTCAATCTGTCTTCGAGAACCGTCGAGAGACATAACGTGAAAAACTTTTAAAAAATATAGGAATTCACATAGAGTAAATATGAAATATAAACAATAACTAATCAATGGAAGTCTCGGAAAAGAAAATTACTTCGGGACCTTTTAATATAAAACTTTTATTGAAATGCTAACCATAGGTTGTCGCATTAAAAGCAATTGTAATGTTAATATAAACATTATCTTCAAATTTACTAGATGCACAAAAGTAAATTTCAATAAATAGATTTTTTTTATTATTATTATTTTTTTTTTTAATTATTGAGAAGGTAGTTTTCACTTTTCAAGGTGGTGATACTTTGATCTAGGACAAACCGCTGGACGGTGAATTAGATTAATTTTGCTAGACCTCAATTACCTGATTTTCTTTTCTAGGATTTATGATTACCAGGCATTCAACACGTGTGAGGCATTTAAACTCTGGTGAATTAAGAGAAAAATCCAAGTATACAGGCATAATTGGCACTCAGAGAAAACATACAATTATACCTGTGTTGTATGTTGTCTCTGAGTACCAATAATTTATTTCGAGTTTTACCTATTATCGGCTTGCATGAATTGCATGAATAATGCTTTAGATGCTGCTCTGGTTTGGACTACACATTTTACACATTAGTGAGATCTCTGTTTGAAAGATTTTTTTGTAGGTCATGATATAATGATGTCTTCATTTCTAAAATGAAGTAATAAACGGTGTCCATATGTTCCGAGAAGAAAATAATATATTTGTCCACATTTAAATCCCTTCTCTTTCAATACCTCCTTTCCCTCCAGAATGATACTGACTAGCAAACTTTCACAAAAAAAAAAAAAAAAAAAAAAAAAAGTGCATTCAGTAGATGTTAATAGGTTTTTATTTTTTCTCCTGCAATTATTGGATTCTTGTAATTTTATTTCTATTTTTGTTCTTTATTTGTAAAATTGTAAATAGCTAACCAGATTGTTAATTTATTTTATTTCATCTTATGAAAGCTAGACTCATTGCATTTATTTATGTGCATTATATTTTTCTTAGGGGACATCGTCCCAGAATAAAGTTTATTTTTTATTCTATTCTATTCTATTTGCATAAACCAGTCATAACATGTTTTAATGTGATATGGAATTGTGAATTGGAGTATTGAAAAGCTTAGTGATGTGAAATGCGCTATAGCTTGTTTGGCTTCAAATTTTATAATATATTATATTATATCAAGGTTAAAATTTCAATATAGTCGATACGGAAAGTAATCACCAATGTTCACGTAACCAATCCTAACAATCCAAAATCCTTTGTTAAGTGTTCAATGCTCGTTTTATTTTCCCCAACATACTTATCAACAATTATATTAATGTTTCATAGTTGATTATTATTACAAAAAGCATCGCAGCACTTCATCCAGAGATCATCAGTAGCATCTGCAAGAGTGATAGACATTCTGAAAAAAGGCAAAAGCGATTCCTGGGAAGCAAAAAAAAGCGTTATTTGACTCAATGGTCTCCTCAACCTTACGAAATGCTTCTGAAATATGAAGTCTCAAGTATCTTGAGGCGATCGAGATACAAAGCTGAAATTCATAAAATATCTTTTTGGTTGGCCCAGGAACACTCCAAACTATATAGTTCGCCTCGAGACTGGGAGAACCTCACTGAGCCTGAAGGTTATCAAAAAGTTGATAAACCTATGGACGAAACTTTCACTCATGCCTGACGAGAGACTGCCAAAACTGTGCTTTAATAGACTGAAAGCACTAGACAGTAATAACCCTGATGTGGAGTATAATTGGGTATCTCAAGTTAAGGCGATAGCTGAGCTTAGTCACTTTACAGAGGAGCTCTCTCACCTTGGATCAATCCAATCGCCCATCCTTCCAACGACCCTATCAGATACAAAGATGTCATCTTAGAAGAAGCCCAGAACTTCTATATCTCAATGGGCATTCAAAGAGTTCTCAGGTCAACCAACTCTCATTGTACCGATTACTCTGCAACTACAATATCTTAAATCCCGAAACGTACCTAACATACAAAGTACACATAAAAAAGTTGAGGTGTGTCAGTCAATTAAGAGTCGCTAACCAAGAACAAATTAAAATATATACTAAAAACAAAACTTTTTTATTCAAATCTCAGGAAACTTGCATATCATGCAGTCAATATATCTCCAATAGCTTGTACCACATCCTTCTCTATTGCCCAACGTTCAAGGAATATAAACAACAGTTTCATCAGCCATACATCACAATGTCCTCTGATAATCACAATATTCAGGCTATATTAAATATTGACGGTGTAGAAAAATTAAATAAAGTATATTTCTTCATGATAAATGTATATAGGGTCCTAATGTCTTTATGTGGTCAATGATTAATTAAAAAAAAAAAATGAATAAACTGATATTTATTAGAATCGATATAAGGTTGTTGTTTAAATTATGTTAGTGATAACATGGAGATATGTCTTGAGTATGTTTATATTTATATTTGATGTTATTTTATATATTGCATTTATTTATACATTGCGTTTGTATGGGTATATGCATATGTATGTAGGTGTGTGTGTGTGTGTATGCATATATTTATTTATTTAATTATGTAATTAATTATTAATATTAATTTTATGCACAGGTATATTGTGTATTGTTGTGGATAATATAATAATGATAAGTAAATACCTATTATGTAAAACGTTGGTATCTGTTATAAAGATAAAGGATTTAGATCATATATTTTTGTTATAATAAATATTCATTTGTATAATGTAAACAAAATATTGTTATGTAAGGATTTGTTTAAGAGCACTAGACTCGTGCGATCTATTATATATTATTAATAATATTATTATTTGTACAAGACTCTGTCTTGTACAAATAAAAAGGATTCATTCATTCATTCATAGTTGATTATTACTGTTGATTCGGCCCAAAACACATACCTGTCCTACCATGATAAGCCTGTACCTACTCAAATCCACTAGGCCTCCAACTTGCTTACTATACTATTTTTCATCTTAAAAACAATAATCTATATATCACATATAAACTTATCCATAAAGATGTTAATAGTCCATATGCTGTTATCCTAACTCAAACCAGATGACTTTCCTTTCATAGTAAACTCCATTTTGCTTTAATCCACTCTCCTATTAACTTGTTTCACACTAAATTTCCGGTAACCCTCCTTGGTGTCTAAAAAGAAGATGACTATCCGACTTTCTAATGTAGAACTATTATTGAAGTGGGTAGTTTATTTCAAGTTATTGACATGTCATAGTAATTATTTTTCACACATTTACTTGTTTTATACAGTTGTAAATACCATATAAGTAAGATATTTCGCGTTTCTTGAAAACTGAAATCAAAGTTTGGTACTGGAAGGTTTTTTTGAGACATTTAGATTCCTGAGTTTTGAGCATTCTATTATTAAAAAATATTCACTATCTTCACGGGAATATTAAAAATGTATCACTTAATATGTTTATCCATAGAGATGACAGTTTTTTTTTTCAAAAATGTTACTTATCTCTTTCATCCACTTGACCTTCAGTTAAGAAAAAAATAATATAAACGCCGGATGAAATAAATTAAAAAATACACTGAGGCGTTTCTGAAAACGCCTTTATTGTTATTTGTAATCAAGTTGGCAAAAGGTTTAAGCGAACAATTCAAAAAATCCCGCCATCAAAACAAAGAGTTCAGTGACTGCACAGACTATTTTACCAATCATACACTTTGATATGCCAAGTACTTCATCTTGGACATATTCGTTCGAAGCGCCCCCTGGTCACCTGTTAGTATTCTGTTACTTACGATATCCGCCGGCGGTAATAAACGTCAATCCATGGATATGTATGGCCATGCGGAGGTTGCGCTGTGGCCGTACGTCAGGGAGAGTTACTGCTCCGACCTGACATCTATTGTTCATTGCGAGCATCAAGCTGGTACGGAAGGGTCTCTAGGGTAGGTTTAGTCTGCCCAGCTGACTGCTTCCAATTCCACCTGCAGTTCTGTGTAGAACTGTTTGAAAAGCCATTGGAGATCAGCTTCAGTACTGAAAGGCTTTCACAGCATGAGCGAATGTTTTCGTTAATAGGTGTTTGCAGGTGGTTTATTGAATCAGATTTTTTCACAAACTAAACCGATCTAAAGCGGATTATTAGTTTGTTTTTGAAACGCAGTTAGCAACTCTATGCCAACTTTGTTTAAATCCCGATTGAGTTACTGCCACCACGTGTATGGGTTGTCCCATATCAGAATTTTTTTTTTAGTGAATAAAAATATGGTCCAGCTGTATCAGGACTGGCCGAATATAAAACAATACGAAAATATTTAGGAATTACATTGTTTTTTTGTTTGAGTTTTGCTTTCATACAGATTAACTGTAAATTTTAATTTTAAATCGAGATATCGGAATCAAGGATCGAGAATCGATTTTTTTATCCGTTCCGGTATTGTTTTGGCCTTGAAACATCATATATATAATAAATAATATAAATACATAAATATAATAAATAATACAAAATAAATGTACAATTTTTTTTTTTTTTTATAACAATTTATTGAAATTTACAACTGTACAAAATTTATACATCAAGTAAATGTGCTGTTAACTATTACAATAACGTGACAAAACTTGAGAAGAACTACTCATCAGTAGCACTTTAATAAAAATTCAACACTAGAAGGTCTCTGGGCCATCTTCTTTTCAGACGCCTAGGAGGATTATCAGGAATGGTGTAGGAAGGAAGTTGAGAAATTAGGGGATTTGAGTGGTTCTGGAACTTACTATGAAAGGATAGGTATCTGGTCTGGGCAAAATCTGCAACATATGGAACATTAAGATCTTTATGGAAAAGTTTATTAGTGACAAAGTAAGGTGCATTGAGGATTTTTCGAAGGATTTTGGATTGTAAGGATTGGATACGAGATGAATTAGATGGTTTAGTGGTGCCCCAAAGCTCAACTCCGTACGTCCAGATAGGTGTAATCACAGTCATGTATATTAGTCTTTTGTAATTAATTGGGAGCTTTGAACGTTTGTCTAGTAAATGTTGAAGAAGTCTGTAACGACGGGTAGCTTCTTGTCGTTTTAGTCTTAAATGTACAAATAAGCAGTAATAAAAGTATTGTTATTATTCTTGATTTAAGTGAAGGTAATATTAAACGTTGATCACCATGGTTTTTGTTTTTTTTGGGCCCAAGACTTCCATTGAAGTCCTATACTAGCCTGGGTGAGTAGGTCAAGATTTAGTCGTAGGTTCGCCACGAAATATATTTTAACCCGCCCAGGTGGGATTTGAACCTACGACCTTCAGTACCGAGCGCACTGAGACCCTCGCCCCAACTCACTCAGCCATCGAGCTCTTTCATCATCATGTTAATACTCACCTAAAAAGGAGAAATAAAAGGATCTTCTAAAAAACATAGGACCTTGAGCAGTCTGAGTATAAACAGACAAATGGTTCAGGCAGATAGATGTGTTATCTTTTAGGTTTTCCCTGTTACTGGTTGGTTTTTCTGTTTCTAATAAAAACAAATTTAAAGTGGGTCTATTGGAAATATCTACCTGACCCTTTCTTCTCCTTACACTCAGCCTCCTCATGACCCTGATATCTTTCAGAGTCCCTTTTCAATTTGCTCTTTCCTTGAGTGAGTATTTAAAAATAATAGAAATAATTAATAAAGTTTGATTCTATGCTTTAGAACTGGAAAGTGCTGAATATTTTTCACTTTCAACTTTTCACTTGAGGTGTGTGAATGTGAAATTGATTCTATGCTTTATTAAAATTCAATTGGTTTAACTGATGATGAATGTTCAACATTTAAAACTAGTCTTCAAATTAAAAAAGGATTTATTAATTATTTGCCACTAATAATGAATATTTTTTCACTTTCAACTTTTCACTTGAGGTATGCATGCTGGTATGGAAGGCCCTATACTATCATGCGTACCTCATGTGAAAATATAATATTTCTTTCATTTATAAATTATCTGCTGATCCCTATACAATATACAATTTTTCTTTAATTTATCGATATTTACTATTATTTCAATATTCGAAAGTCTATTAAAATTCAATTGGTTTAATAATTTTAATACTATTTATTTATTCTTCATAATCATTACACCTACAAACTTGTATAACCTCTTTTTGCGGTTACCCTCTGACCTTAATTTCTTCTTCATGGTTTGGGATCATGTTTTTCATTGCCCTTTTGCCTTTTGGTAGCGAGAGCCCTTTTCCCTTTGCCTCTGTCGTAGGATTAAACATCATTAGTCCCACAGTACAAACTGCTCCAACCGCCCGCATTCAATGGTTTCTAAGGGTAGTTTGTATATTAGGGGTCCTATTGTGGTGTACGGGTGGTACCTAACTAAGTCAAGGAGGTACCTGGGGTACGCAGCAGTCGCCCTGCAGTCCTGTCCCGGTCGTTCTGGAGCTAGGAGTCAACTTGTGTATCGGGGTAAGTGTACCTGTACCGTACCTCTGTACCCGAAGCATGTTTTGTTGAATACCGTTGTTTAATTTTGTGGAATCACATTTAATTGACATGAAATATTTTTACAAATTACAGAGAAACTCCGATTATCTGGGTTTATTGGGGCCGAAACCCGATACCCAAACATCCGGAAAATTAGATTTACTATTGAATTAGGGTAATGAAATAAAAAAATACAGACATATGTATGTAATATTTTTTATGTTTTTTATTAAAAAATAAAAAATGTAGCTGTTTATAAAATTATATTTACGTCACAAAAAAGTTTAGTTAACATGTCGGAAATCGTGGATGTTCCGACACGGAGCTCCACCATTTTTTTCCCAGATTCGCCTTTCGTAAGATATTCTACAGTGAACAGTTTTTCGGACACATTTAATACAAGTTTTCTTTTAGGTGCCATAACTCTTTAATTTTATAAAAAGACCACTCGCGAAGGCATTAGGGCCAAAACCCGTGCACGATGGATATGCTATGCCACTAATTCTGAGACGCAGTTCCGGTAGCTGCCGCTTTGTCTGTTTAGTTTTATGTGTTTTATTGTGTCATAAAAACAAGTAAAACAGGACTTACCGTATTTTACGTGAACTAGGAACCACGGCCTACAATAACTATTAAAAAAAATACATACATTTTTTCTTTATCCGAATCCGGATAATTGGAGTTTGACTGTACAATTTAAAACTTTTTTTTTTTTTTTTTGCCATTAATTGATATTAACAGCTGTATGAATTATGTAAGGTGAATTGGGGCAAGTGCGTCATATGGAATGCAATGTTCAACTTTAACTTAACATACAAAATCAGCTATTAATGCTAGGCTAATATTTTTTGTTATATGGCAAACGTTGAACTATACTCTTTTCAGCAATATAGTTGATTTCCCTGATATCCTAAAAAATATTATCAGTGCGAAGGAAAATCAATTTTAAGTCCCATTTACGCACTTGCCCCATCTAAATGGGGTAAGTGCATAAATCTCTTGTAAACTCCTTAGCAGTGAATTGATTCTTTGATGGGGTAAGTGCAAAAATAAGCAACTCCCAGAAATCATTTTACTCCTTGAAATTAAAAAAATAGAGAAAAATACATACAATACAATTTTATAATTTTAACTCATTCAACTTTAAACAACACCTAGATCAACAGGTTGAACTATGAAAAGTCCTAGAGAGGTTATATGTATGTTACTCTAGTATGTTAGGTTTGGAGGGTATGAAGTTATGTTTACATACAACAGTTGATATAACAAAATGACAATAGAAATTATGGAGGACACTTACCCCACCTTACCTTACAACAAGTAAACTTGAAGAAAATGATTACAATGACATGTCAATAATATGTAAAGAACTACTCACTAGTATCACTGCAATGTATGGTCTACACTAGGTCTCTTAGCCATCTTCTTTTCTTCTCAGAAGGTTATCAGGAATCAAGTGTGAGGCATGTTAGGAGGTTATTGGATTCATGTGATTATGAAGTTTACCTTTTACTATCTCTTTTGCTATGAAAAATGGAGAGTACGGCTGAGCATTATTACCATATAATGTACAATTTCAATAAAGAACTAAACGCTGTCGATATGTCTTGTAGGATGAGTCAAGTTTGTTTGTTTATTTTTTTTTTTTAGATGCGTAAAATTCCCAAAGGTCATAAGATTTTAGGCCTATCATTATTAGACGAATTTTTTATTTCATTTTCTATACTTTATAATGTGCTCTTCGATATATTCTCGTTATTGGTAAATATTTTGTCGAAATCGGGTGTGAAAACAACAAGAAACTCGTGGTTATAGACAACTCCAAAACATTAACTAGACAAACATTCAAAGTTTTCAATTAATTAGAGAAGACTTATTTACATGGCAGTGATTAGAGTTGTTTGGACATACAGAGTTGAGCTTTGAGGCTCGACTGAACCTTCCAATTCTTCATGTATCCAGTTATCGAATCTACTTGTTGAATGCCAATAGCTTGTCGTCGTAGGGACAACAGGAACACACATTACGATATATATGAATAAGTTTGATTGTAACATAATGAGGAGAATTGAGGATTTTGCAATGTAAGGATTGGATATTGAATAGGTTTAGGTTTAGTTGGGCCCCAAAGCCCAACTCCGTATGTTCAAATAGGTCTAATTACTGCTATGTAAATAAGTGTGTTGTAATTTATTGGAAGCTTTGAACATTTGTCTGGAAAATGTTGGATTAATCGGAAAGGAAGAGAAGTTTCTTTTATTTTTAGTCTGGTATGTAATCTTAATATATATAAATTACGTGTCGCCGCCTAGGGGCCGGCTAACACCTAAACTACTGAACCGATTTTAATCAAATTTGCACACCGTGTGCAGTGTGATCCAACATAAAAGATAGGATACCTTATATCTTAATTTATAGTCGCAATATTATTTGTATATTATCTGCAAGTCACAATTATCTGTTAGCTCTATACGATTCTAACATATGGCGGTATAAGGTTATACTATTATATAAAAGGACAAGCAATGTTTCGTTTGTGTTCACTAACCCCCAAAAACTACTGAACCAATCTCTACCAAATTTTGACTACATCATCTTTATAGGATGGTTTAGCAATAGTAAAATCTAATGATTTTCAACTAATTCTTTATTGAAAAATGAATAATAAGTGGATAACAGTGAAGTTCAAAAATGGCGGCAATTGCAATCTACATGAAAGGTTAAAATGTACAGTGTTACATAGAGGTGAACATTGATAATAAAATTTACTTATTTCCAATTAAATTGTTATAAAAACAGGTATATGGAGTGAAATATACCAAAGTTTAACTACATCATGTTCATAATTCTAGGTTTAGCAACAATAAAAATTTAAATGTACAATGTTGAGTGTTAGAAACGGGTTTTGCCACACTACCACATACTTTTATGGTTAGAAATTAAAATCCAACCAGATCAAATCAAATAAAATTATTTCTGACGAATGAAAATTATTAAAAATCAAAATGCCGATCCTCAGCTGTTTAATATTGTGTGTAAAAATATGAATTTTGAACCTTTAGTTGTAAGCACTGATAATGCAGTTTCTTATACCGCAGTTTCTTAATAGTCTCTGTCCATCTGGATTACCAACTCATATATTAAAATTGAAAATTGGATGTCTAATTATGCTTTATGTTATCTTCAAATACCTAATCAATCTAAATTTAACCAAGTTAATAATGGCTGCTGTGCGTGAAAATATTATAACAAATATAATTTTCAATTGTTCACTTTAATACAAGATTTTTATTGATAAACAAAAAATCAATTATTAGTTAAAATTCCTCGACGGGGGATGATGAAGTTATATATAAAAGGACAAGCCATTTTCGTTCGTTATCACTAACCACGAAAACTATAGAACTATTCTGTACCAAATATAACTATATCATCTTCATAGTTCAAGGAAGGTTTAGCAATAATAAAATTTATATATTTTCTATTAAATAACTGTTTAAAAAGCGATAAATATGTGGAATGCAGTAAAGCGAGCGCCATTTAAGAGAGGTTACAATGATCCGGTGTTAAATATAGCTAGAAATTGATAATAAAGTTACTTAATTCAATTAAATTGTTATCCAAAAAGCTATAAATATGTGGCAAGTGACAATAGCGTTTTAGTAAAACTAATGAACCTATCTGAACCAAATTTTAACTACATCATCTTCATAGTTCTTGAAAGATTTAAAATTATAAAGTTTACCATAATAATAACTTATGCTATTATATAAAAGGACAAGCCATTTTACGTTTGTGATCACTAACCACGAATACTACTGAACCAATCTGTGCTAAATATTAACTACATCATCTTCATAGTTCCAAGAAGGTTTAGCAATATTAAAATCTACTGATTATTCATTTATTTTTTATTAAAAAAAGAAAATATGTGGACAACAGTGAAGTTTGAAAATTGACCGATAGGTGGAGAGTGCCATTCTACGCGAGAGGTTACAAAAGAGCTTGAAATCGATGATAAAATTTACTTATTAAACTATAAAGAAAATTATTTAAAAAGATTTAAATATGATGTGCGATATGTGGATCCCAGTGAAGCTTGAAAATCGATTGATTATGTATAGCACCATCCCACAATAGAGTTAACAATGGTAAATTGAACCTATCTGTACCGACATCTAAATAAATAATTTTTATAATTCTAGGAAGGTTTTGCAAAGGTAAAATTTAAAATAACTAAAATTTAAATGTACAATGTTCAGAGGCAGGACTGAGGTTTGCCACACTGTCATATACTTTTATAGTTCGAAATCAATATCAAACCAGATGAAATCAATAAAGTTATTTCTGCCGAATACAAATTATTACTAAATCAAAATGTCGATCCTTTACTTTTTTATATTGTGTGTAAGAATGTGATCCACGGGCCTTCTGCCGTAAGCACTGATAATGCAGTTTATTTTCCGCAAGAGTTTCTTAATAGTCTTTATCCAACTTGATTACCAATTCATACATTAAAATTAAAAATTTGATGCCTAATGGTGCTTTTACGCAATCTTCAACTGCCTAATCAGTGCGATTATAACTAGATTAATAATTACTGCTATGCGTGAAAAAATCATTGAAGAAATAATGCTGAACCATATGCTAAAATACAAGAATCTTATCGATAAACAAATAAAAGATTAATTTTTAGTTGAAATTAGCTTCACTTAAGGAGGGCGGGCGAAGCCGCGACGGGGATGCTAATTTATTATATATGTGGATATATTTTCTAGACTGTTACTATTAGATGTTTAATATGGTTCTGGAGGTTCATTCAACAAAATAACAACTTATTTGGGGGCTTTTCGAGACTAAATTGTTCTCATAATCATGCCCTACAGTGGTAAAACAGATTAAGATAGAATATATGAGTTACACAGGTTTTTTCAAAACGTAAAGTTAGCTACAATATAGATATGTATAAAACATGCGTTATGTTTTTTTATATCTATATATATCAAGTAAATCTGAGAAATAATCAATCTTTACACATGTCTATTTTGGGTTATTAATATCTGTTTTTTTAAGCCACTGACTGAAACTACTTTCGAATCTGTCCGATAATAGTTTTTTTTACAGTCGAATTTCCAACTATTTCTGAATTTCTTAGGCCCTACCATCGATTATCTCGCAGGGGGACCACGTTTTTATCAAAATAACGAGTAAGGTAATAGCGCAATAAGAGTTTCTATTCAGTTAATGTTTCTTTCATTAATTCCTTCTTCAGGTCATTACAGTTGAAGAACTTAGTTCAGTTCGAACCTTTGTGTTCAACAGGTCAGAGAAATGTTAGGGACGTTTCAGGTCAATGAAGAAAGTGAGACCTGTGTAAAAGGGCTGTAAACATTTTCAGGTAGTTTTTTACTAGCTCTTGATGTCTCATTTCAGTTGAGTTACGAGCTAATGATACAATCCCGTTTGGACTCAATTTGCTACCTAAACATCAATGCTAACTGGCCATGTGTTATTATTTTTTTTACTTGGATTTGTCTTTTGGCTGGGGGGTCTATACTGTTCTGCTGAAACATTTTTTTCACATTCAAAAACGTAACATTTTGACACGCTGTCCTGTTGGTTTGGCTCGGATCGAAAATTTAAAACAATTTTTTGGACAGCAATTTAATGAAAAATATTTTTTGGAGAAGAAGATTGTCAGGGTTGCAGTCAAAGTAACACCACGTTAAAGAAGGAATTGTATAATACGTGCCGACGTTTCGGAGCTGTATTGATTTGAAAGAAAAAAGTTACGTTTGAAACCGCCTATATTCTCTCAATTTTATTTCGAATAATCATTGATTGCTAATTTAATTGAATTATTAATTTCATTAATTTGATTCCTTTATTTCTAACTTTTAAATTGAAAAAAAAAAACATTAGGTTATAGATAGACGTATCCATAATCTATTGCTTTCTCAGTCAGGGGAATTGAGTTTTTTTTTTAATTTTTAATTTTGCTTCATTAGTGATTCTATTTTAATTGATAATTTGTAATAGTTAAAATTATAAATTATTTTTAAAAATTGATAGTTACGGATTGAATCTTTCTTATTGGTTAGCTTACATTTTTTATTTCTTTAACATTTTCTAGACGATTTCGAATATTGCAAAATATTTTACAGTCGTATATGGTGGCACAGGTTTCAATGTTTTCATTGTTGAACTTTTTTTCGCAGATAGAACCTTCTAGAATATGCATCCATGCGAAAACTTGCATTGGCCGATTGGTTCCTTTCTCGAAACTTTTTGACCGTATCGTGATTCTTTTTTATTTTATTTCCGATAAATCTGAAAGACTGCCCTTCGATTTCAATATAACATGAGAGCGATGTCCTTTTTTTTTTTTTTTGGAGGTGGACAGTTTTTTTATTGTTAAGATTTATATTCCCCTTTGGTTTTTTTCCTTCCATTTCCTGCAATGTAGTCCCGTAAGGGTAACTGGGTCTCCAGTTAGTTTGGGGGAGAGAATATAAAAGTCTTATTCTTAATTTATTTTCATGAATTTCTTCAATGCCTTATAACTATGGCATCAAAAAAAGTTTTAAATAAAATATATTTTTTTTTATTAGTATGTTTATATTAAAAAAAAGAAAAGAAATTCGCACAAAAACAAACTGCATCTAATTCCATACCCCTTATAAGTTTTTGTTTTGTCAAATTAACTTTTTAAATACTTGGGTGGACTAAAATATATTTAAGTTTTTACTTTGCATTTGACCGACTACTGCTTATCAGACTTCGTAAATTCCTTCCTTCCACATACTTCCTTATTATCCGCTCCTATCTCAGTGATAAAACTTTTAAAGTTAATCATAACTTTTCCTATTCCTCTCTCTTTATTCAATCTGCAGGTGTTTCTCAAGGAAGTATCTTAGGTCCAATCCCCTACACGGTGTATACAGCTGACATCCCGACTCCTGCTAGCACCATCCTCACCACGTATTCTGATGACACTTGTGTGTTATTAGTAAACAATGATCCCTTTATTGCCTCCCAGACACTCCAATCCCATATCCTAAACATTCAAGAAACGGAGAATCAAAATAAATCCAAGTAAATCTCACGAAATAACCTTTACCCTTCGTCGTAAACCTAACACTTCCTGTCCTTTAGTATCCTTTAATGATATTCCACAAATCCCTGTTGATTCGCTACCTAGGAATCCACTTGGACAAACGTCTTATTAGGGATCAACATACAAGACTAAAGCGACAAGAAACTGCCCGTCGTTACAGACAACTTCAACATTTACAAGACAAACGTTCAAAGATGCCAAATAATTACGAAAGAATCATTTACATGACTGTGATTAGACCTATTTGGACGTACGGAGTTGAGCTTTGGAGGTTCTACTGAACCATCCAATTCATCTCGGATGCAATTCTTTCAATCCAAAAACCTTCGAAAAATTCTAAATGCCCCTTACTTTGTCACCAATAAACTTATCCATAAAGATCTTAATGTTCCATATGTTGCTGATTTAACCCAAACCAGATACCTATCCTTTCATAGTTAGCTCCATAACCACTCAAATCCACTAGTTAATCAACTTAGATTAACTAGAGATCCTCTAGTGTAGAATTTTTATTGAAGTGCTACTGATGAGTAGTTCTTTTCAAGTTTTGACATGTTATTGTAATCGTTATCAACACATTTACTTGATGTATATATTTGTACAGTTGTAAATTTCAATAAATCGATATTAAAAAGAAATTATAAATATGCCATTATTTTATTATTTCTTGATCGTTTTCAAATTAGATATAGATATGTACTTCATAACAATTTTGTTTAGTACTTTTATTGGTGGATATTTCAGTTTTTATCAAAATTAAAAAAAAAAAAAAATCTAAAGCCAAATCTTAATAGACTTGTCCATCAAAATAATACTTTAATCGATTTATCAACCGCCCTCAAATCCAGTTTAATAGATCCCTTAACCAGCTTTAGATCCCACTAAATCCCTGGACCCAAAGAGAATCCATCAGGGTAACAAATGTTGGGGCTACTTGTTGAACAGATTCCGCCGCGGCCGACCTTGGTGTACCCCAAGGAGAGTACTTTTTCAGGGTTCGCCAAGCTTCTTGTACACATTTATCTTCTACGGCTTCCCATTCTTCCTCGGGCAAATGTTCTGTCTTCGCTGCTATTCTTTTAGATTGCTTTGGTGGTGGTCTTTATTTATGGTTCACGCCATGATTTTAAATAGGTTTAATGTTGATTTTTCGTTATAATTTATTTTAATGAAATTTATAAATGAAGTTTGGTAAATGAAGGGGTTATGTAACAAAACACAATTTTGAGTAATTTATGTTTAAAGTTTTTTTTTACAGTTTTGTGAAGCAGGAAAACTTTTCATAGCCCATTCAAAACTTTAGTGTTCATGAGGCGCCTAATTACAAAACGTAGCAAATCCACCGAAAATCGAAATTGAGGTTTATATACCGTTCGATCCAGCTCCTTGCCACGCAAAAGGCTGACTAGGTTTTAGGTTTAGAAACGAAGGAAAAGCTGTTCAAATTTACAATTAAAAATCACGTACTGTTGCAAAAGGGATTAAAACCATGCCTTTCACAGTACCGAAAGGGAGTATCTCACAATATGGCTGCCATATTATACATATTATTTGTCAGATTTAGGAGACATAAATGAGGTGGAAGAAACACAATTAGTTGTTTAGAAAACTTACCTGTTATTGTGATCGTGATTACTATTGACTAGACCATTTTTTAAATTATATTTCATTTTTTGTTTGTGAAACTTAGCTAGTAAATGTTTTTAAACATTATAAAAAATGTTTTTATAAAGTTATTTGTTTTGAATTTTAAAGTTACCTACTAAGAAACAAATTCAATAATATTTTGATACTACTTGGTAGTTCAATACTTTTATTTTGTTCCTCAATACTCTAAAAAATATTTGCATTAAGGTAGACAAATATTTTCTAATGATAAATTGTTTTTTTACCATTTTCAAAGAAGTTTTACTAAAAGTCTGTCTAGAAGTAAGATGAGGAAGAATAATAATTTGTTTAGGAAAATATGTATTGTGATTACATAGACTAGCCCATGTATGTACATATATTGTTTATTACTTTAATATCCGTTTTTATTGTTCACCAAGCTAATAAGAAACATTTTTGAACATAAAATAATTTTTTTAATCCATCATTTCAATTCTATAAATCAACTCAGCACATGTATTTATTTCATTATAAAACATGAGCAAGTCTCAAACTTTTGCAAAATGGAGTAAGTCCCCAAAACTGATGCAAAACGGAGTAAGTACCGAAGAAAAACCAATTTTCAAAAAAACTGGTCTACAGGGGCCCTTATTACGCTTGCCCAATTAAAACCATCAATTTTTCTGCTAATTATACAAGAAAAATTACATTCATATCAATTGGGCATCATATTGATATGGTTCTAGGCTTCTGGTGAAAAATATAGAAATCTGGTTTTGCTACGTTTTGCAATTGGACGCCTCAAATGAAGGATTTGGTAGATGAAGGGGTTAGGCAAAAAAACACTATTTTGAGTAATTTATTTTTAAAGTTTTTATATATACCAGAGAAACATTTCCAAAAGCCCCATTTTAAATTTTATTCCAATAGGAACGGAAAATTCGAATGAGTCATAAGGGAAATCCCATGGTAAACCCCAAAACTTTAACCGTCCTATCCACTTCCCCTTACTCGATGGATATATTTCAGATATCTGTTAGATCTCCTCAGGTGAGTTCCAATAATTGATTTCTTGTCTTATATTTTTGAAAACTTTAGTGTATATAATCCATGTAACATATTACTGATGTATTGAAAATTTTGTCTGTTTTAGAACTGAAGATGAATTTTTATCATTCCAAACTAGTATGCTAATAAAATAATCCCAATAGAAGTGGCAATTAATTCACCAATCCTAATTGTATCGATCCTTCTATACCAACATGCGTACCTCAAGTGATTTACATAGCCCCTTCAAATATCAATTTCTAATGAACTAAATGAACTAGATTGCATTAAAAAAAAAAAAATGTAACATAACCCTTCATATACCAAAACCTTTAAATATCACTTGAGGTACGCACGACTGTATATGGTAGATGGATCAATATGATTATGATTAATGAATTAATTGCCACTTCTATTGGAATTATCTTATTAAAAAACTAGTTTCGAATGCTAAACTTTCATCTTCAGTTCTAAAACATACAAAATTTTCAACACATAAGCACTATGATTCATGGATTATATATACTAAAGTTTTCAAAAATGTAAGACAAGAAATCAAACATTAGTACTATGAGGTGAGTACTCTGAGAAAATCTATGAGATATCTGAAATATATCAATCGTGGGAAGGGGAAGGGGCAGGTAGGTTAAATTTTTGGGGTTTACTATGGGATTTTCCTTATGACTCATTGGATTTTCCCGTTTCTATTGGAAACAAATTTAAAATGGGGCTATTGGAAATAAGTATTTAGTTCTTCGTTATTTAAAAAGGTATTTAGTTCTAGCTTGGGTAGAATAGCTAGTGGTGCAATGGTCTTCGTTCTATTGTTGGTGTCAAATGCAAAGCCAACCAAAGTGCGGTAGTATTTCGTTGGATAGGTGACTCACCTACTATGATACGAATTATGATTGAGGGATTAATTGCCGTTTCTATGGGAATTCTTTTATTAGAATACTAGTTTCGATTGCTAAATATTCATCTTTAGTACTAAAACATACAAAATTGTTAACACATCAGCACTATATTGCATGGATTCTGAAGTTTTCAATGTAAGACCAGAAATCAAACATTGTTACTAACCTGAGAAGATCTAACAGATATCTGAAATATATCCATCGTGGAAGCAAATTTAAAACTGGGGCTATTGTAAATGTTTATCTGTTGTACATTTCCACCAGATAAATATATAAAAAAACTAGTACTTTAATACCATATAAGATTCCAATAGATGTCGCAATTAATTCATCAATCCTAATTCCCTTCAAATATGTAAAATTAACACATAAAGTAAATCTGGGGAATAATAAATCAATAGAAACAATAAAATCAAATCATTATAATAATATCGTTATATCGGGTAGATCTGAAACAAGTATCCTTCGGCGGCTATGGAGGGAGTGCTAGATGTCCTGTAAAAAGGATTAAACGGAAAAAGCGTGTCCAAACGAACAAGTTAATCCTATTTTCAACAGGACAAGGATCATTTTACGGGTAGGAGATAATCTACGGCCATTAAAAATCGTTAGACCCTGAATTTTTTTTAAACATTTGGCAATGCGTAAATTTCAAAATGCATAAAAATCGTTGAAGTATCTTTCTATTTTTTTGTGTTAGTTTATATATTTTTTAAATGTACTCCTCGAATTATGTTTCTATTAAACCTTGAATTTTCAATGTTCTCATGGGTTAGCAGTAAATTCAAATTTTGGACTTGGGCCAGCCCAGTATTTTGTCAAGAACCTCTTGACTATTTTAACTTTAAAATAATTTCGTACTGTATTTATGCGACATCTCAAAACTATTCTCAAGTTCAGCTATTTTCAAAATTGCCAAGGGTACACAACCCTGAGTTAAAATTATCGTAATAATGTCATCCCAGGATTATTTAAAATTATATCATTAAATAATTTTATATCCTGAATGATTTCTCGATATTATTTATAATTTCTGTTTTAAATATTATTTATATGGCATAAATATATATGTATAAAAGGAAAGTTTCTCAGGAAAACTTCTACAGACAGACAATAAACATTGTTAGGTAGCCACTTCCTTTTTTCCCTTCTAATCCAGATGTTTTCTTCCCCCTCGGTCATCCTCTAAAGAGCAATGTAGGAAAGAAGGGGATTGGTGTGGCCAGCACGTAGCTCTTTGAGGGGCCACGAGATAGGATTAAGGGATCCTGTGTCCTATTCCTTTTCGTACAGGAAGGAAATTTTTTCCTTCTCAATTTCGGCTTCATATATGTTTTTCTTCATAATATTATTATCCCGCTATGAAGAGCCTTCAATTTATTTTTTTTATTTCTAGAAAACAATTGCAGGGCCAGGGAAAAAAAACACGGATATCCAATCGAGGGAATTTTAAGAAAAATGAAATTTAGAGTGAAACTCACCCTAACCCATTTTGAAAAAGTGAAAAATTATTTTCTCAAAAAATATTCTCATATTGCAGATAATCGTTTCCCTCTAAGAAAAATTTCAAAACCAAAAAATTATTCATAATACCCCAAAAATGACGAAGCCTCTCCAAACTGTTTATTAGTTTGGAAAAAAAAAAAAACCGCTGTGCTTATTTGTTTTCTACCAGTAAATGTAAAAAATAAAATATTCTATGACCATAAAAATATAAAAAGGGGGGCGATATTTTCGCGGAATCCCTAATAATCCATTAAAATTATTCACTTTGTTGTGCAAAATTTCGGGTGGTTACGTTTAATTTATATATTGTTAGTGTTGCGCGTGTGTGCTAAAATCTAAGCTTTAGACCTTGAAGTGCCGAAACTGTCGACCATCTCAACGTTTCACTAAAATATCTCCTGCACAGTTGGTACCCCAAAAAAAGCAAATAAATCAAAATTAAATTAAATTAAACATGTTTGACGAGGTCTCCTACTTTGGATTCTACGGTTCCACGAGGTCACCTCGCATTCCGAAGAACGATCTGACAGCATTCATCCTGGATCGTACTGTAAGGTATGAAAATTGTAACCTCGATCAATCAGGTGAAGTAGAAAGGGAGAAAATGGATGCGTCCCTTTTCTTAAAAAGAAATTCCGCGAGGCATTTGGAAATAGAAATTTCTGTGTGAAAAGATAAGGGTTTGGGTCTCGCGGAGTCATACCAGGAAAAACAAGGAGCTTCCTGGAGGATCATGGTGTAGAGGTGAGGGATATTGCGATAATGGCCGAAAATATAATATTGGACTCCCTGGGGATATAGGACGGACTAAAGAAGAAAAATAAAAATAAAATTATCTCTTAGAATTATATCCAAATTATGAATATCATGATCGTGCTTTTTTGAGCTAAGCCCTTTTGAAAGGCTCCTTGTCAAATATAGCAAATATTGACTGTGCGATATTTTGTATTGAAATTGTTGTTTTTTTAACACCAAGATATTACCCTGAAAATAAACCAATCATGGTTAGAGGGAACATTCGAGGTCGACCACCAAAGACCTCGTTCCCATGTTCCTATGTTTCCTCTAACCATGATTGGTTTATTTTCAGGATAACATCTTGGTGTTTATTTGCCTTTGCCCATCGTTGCTTAATTTGTGATTTTACAAAAGAAAATCTTTTTTTTTAAGTCTTCTTTAGCCTCTTTGTTGTGCCCATAGCGCATAAGGAGAAAATTCTCATAATAGTCAAGTTTTTCATTTAAAGTTGGTAAATTTTGACTCTGTAGTTGGTCAAATGTGTATTGACGAGTCACTGCTTTAGTATCCGAGGTAGTAGGTAGACCTGAAACAAATAAACAACAATTTTAATACAAAATACCGCACAGCCAATATTTTCTATATTTGACAAGGAGCCTTTCAAAAGGGGTTAGCTAAAAAAAGCGCGATTTTGCGCGGCTGTTTCTTATGGAATTAGTTAGTTACATATATGAACTATATAGTATTTTGAAAATTATTACAGGGACGGACTCATAAGTACATTAAAAAGGCACTCGAATCTAAATATATCTAAAAAAATAAATTTTGTACAAAGTGATGTTTGTCGTGTTAAAAATGAATGACAGAGAATGTTAATTAAATTTTTTTGTAATGAAAACAAATTATTCTTTCCTGTATTATCGCAATCCATCACAGTTAAAACGAAAATATTAGCTTGATATGAATAATGCAATTTGGAAAGTTATAAGTTTAGGAGAGCGCCGAGACCCGACATGTACACACTTGTTTACTATCGAATTCCGACCGATCGAAAGTCGACACCCGCGCTTCAAAGGCGGGGGGAGAGGATGTTATATTGTACATAGAACTGTTGACTCACCAATTGTATAAATACCTTACCATTATACTGATTCTCAAAAAAATACTTTTGGCCGTCTAAATCATTAAAATCTATCATGTGCAACGGATTGGAATAGAAAGGTTAGGTATGCGGCATTTTCACCTAATTCTTTTTTTTTTTTACCCTAAGAGATACTCACCCCTAAAGAACCCCTGGTCCTACGATAATATCTAA
Organism: Euschistus heros; assembly: GCA_003667255.2. Lineage (NCBI taxonomy): Eukaryota > Metazoa > Arthropoda > Insecta > Hemiptera > Pentatomidae > Euschistus > Euschistus heros. Next base: position 151,179 of record RCWM02000668.1, on the reverse strand, counting down.
ACATAACAGCCTTTAAATTTTATGAGAAAAGAAACTTGATACATGATAACTAATTCCTATATTTTTCTGAAATTGGTTCATAGAGGTCGGAAATCTGAACTTTTGAACGGAAACAACAGGTGATTTCCTCGTGTTATTTATCCACATCAATTACAGAAGCCCAGAGGGGAAAAACATTTTTCAAGCACTCATCTGGTGTTACATTGTTCCACAGCAGAGGAGAGAATGAAATATCGGCCTCAAGGCGTCCCCAGTCTTATTAAGGCTATTTTTCTTCTCCGATTTATGGCGGTCTTTGTACGATTTATTTGTCGCTGATCATATTTCCGCTTAATGAGTTATATCTGCCGGATATCAGGAGGAACATCGGAAACCACTTTATCAATATATGAGGAGGGGGATATGTTTCAAGTTTACCCTCCTCGTGTTTCTACTGTGGCCTTTTGGACCAACAAAAAACATAAAAAATGACTGCCTTTTTTTGGTTGGGCCCACTCGTAAAACAAAAGCCACGCGGATTAAACAAGAGAGTAAGGCTCTTTTATCCAATGAAACAAAAACGGTCGACATTAAAACCTCAACAGTGACTAAACACATACTTATGTGTTTACTGAAACACTGACAGACAGACACGGACATACATTAAAAAATAAATAAATATATATATAGGGTTCAGTTAACCCTTAACTACCGTTGCGGAGTCCCTGGGACTCTAGCATATCTCTACAGTTTCATAACTAATGTAATTTTTGTTCAAAGAGGATGTGTTTCCTGGTTTATTTTTTATGTTTACTATAGTATTCAGCGAATTTAAGTCGGCGTTACAATTGCTTCAGAGTCCGTGGGACTCCGCGACGCAGTTAGTGCTATATTTTCAATTTTACAACGATGCCCAGGAATCCATTAGAACTACAGTTGCTAACTATGAGGAGACCCTACTAAAATGGTTTGGGGAATCTGACAGTTTTCAGATCAAGAAGGTGATCCTGAAAGCAAAGTTCCAACCGAGAATGCTGTCACAAGTGACCACGACGTTCTCTGTTACTCGAGAAGTTTTACCTGGAAATTATAGAAAGTATTGATTTATTTGTGATCCAAAAAACCAATATGGTTGCAATGTTCTAATAAACTGTATGATCAATGCATTGAAAATCTAGATGTTTTAAAATAATGTTTTTTTAAGGACATTTCTACCAATGTCAATTTTTTTCCGTATGAAGTTTAGAAGTTAACATATGCTAATTTATTATAGTTCAGACAACTGTATACAACTTAGGCAATATGTTTTTCGCTAAAAGTTTTTATATTTTTGGTTCGTTTTTAAAATATAATAATCTGAGTGTAACAATATTTATTTTCGTCAGAAAAATTATTATTTTGAGTTTTATATCTTGATTACTTTAGTTTGTTATTCAGTTGGTTGCAAATAAAGTATTTTGTGTATATAAATGGTATGATTATTTTAACATCGAAAAAATATTGTTTTTCAGGAAATTAAAAAAAAAAAAACACCTACTTTAATTTTGGAGTCCAAGTTTTTGGCCACGCCGGTTAAGGATTAATAAATAAAAACAACTATTTTGGCGACGTTTCGAGACTATATTATTCTCATAATCATGCCCTTCAATGAAAAAACAGGTTACAATAAATTTATATAAGTTATACAAGTTGTTTCAAAACATAAAGTTAGCTGCAATACAAGTATATAACAACATGTGTTAGAATAATAAAAATATATATATTACAGAATATAGAAGAGTATGAAACTACTTACAATGTTACTGGTGGATATGGTATCTACTAAATTCTAACAATTCTAGTACACAACTGACTTGGGGAAATTTTGAACAACAGTTACAAAGGTTATGGGGAATTCCCTAGGAAAAATTAAAAGGACTGGATGGTATTTCCAAGATATATATATATATATATATATATATATATATATATATATATATATATATATATATATATATATATGTATGTATATGTTGCTGTCTTTATAGCTTCAGACATTTTAGAACTTTTTAGTCAAAAAAATATAACTTCACTTTTTATATTTTTATTTCACACATACTTTTTACAATAAGTAACCTTCTGATTTTTACATATGACTTAAAATATCAATCGATATTTTAAATAATTATTATTACGATTTGATACCCTACATTACTCCTCTCCCAGTAACATCAGTATGTTACGATATCAATTTTGACTTTGAGATTACATTGTCATGCCAAAAAATAAAGAAAACTATCTAAATAAGCACTTTTTCTAAACTATGTTAATCACTAGAGGTGCATTTTACATTTGATCACTGCAGGTAACGCTGAGGGTACCTGACCTTTCTTCCCGTTTTTGTTGTTACCTCATTATTGTATCTTTGCGTTTTCCTTTTTCATGTTTTAAACAGATTCTTTTTCTTTTTTTTTTTTTTTAAAGTAATTTTTTTTTTTTTTTGCTTCCCTTTTGGAATATTCAGTGATTTTTTTAATTTCCAATTCTGGTTTAGATTCTACTTTTACTTCTTCCTTATTTATATCTGTTTCTTTGTTTTTCATCTGTTTCACCATCATCACTCCCGTCTTGCGGCATCGTGAACGTCGGGGTCTTTGCTGTCTTTATAGCTTCAGAGATTTTAGAACTTTTTAGTCCAAAAAATATAACTTCACATTTGTTTCTGGAATCGATCGTGGTAGGCACTAGAAGCAAATGTTTGACAAAAAGTGAAGTAAACAATTTTTTTTTTTGCAAAAATTGTAATAAAGTATACCTCGAAAACCGTTGGGAGCTCGACAACTATGTATATAAACAATTTTATAGGAAATTTAATTAGCTTTTATTTTGATCTCTAGTATATTTTTCCAGACTCAAACGAATATTTTTCTAGACTTATTGTTGTTTATTAATATTTTAACTACACCTAACGAAGCTCTGAGATAAAAAATAATCGCATATCTCATGCACTCTACAATATGTTTATTGGCTGGACTAACACATCACTGTTCCAAATGGATGTACTCACATTACTATCATACAAATTAGCTTTTTGTAATTTATTTGTAGCTTTTAACTCTTGCCAAGTAAATATTTGAGCAGTTGGAAATGACGAGCAGTCTTTTTAGTCTTGTGTGTGGAAGATACTCCTATATATTTTGTCTGTTGGAAATAAAAAAAATAATAAGATTTCAATTTTAAACTATTGTATCTGGACCAAACGCAGTATACTACCAGATCTGCAACACTGTTGTTGGTAAAAGAGAAGTGAGCAAGAACGTTAAGCTCCATATCTTCAAATCGATATACCTGCCGATACTCTTATATGGTTCTGAGAGCTGGATCCTCATGGACAGGCAGAAGAGCAGAATCACAGCGGCAGAGATGAGATTTCTTCGTAGGATTGTTGGGAGGACTAGGAGGGACCGAATCCGAAACGAGAGGATTAGGGAAGAATTGGAGGTCGCCCCAGTCATGGAAGCCATTGAGACCAGGCAGCTGAAGTGGTTCGGACATGTGGTACGGATGAAGACCACAGAGATCCACTAAAGACGATGGATTATGCCCCGGAGGGAAGAAGACCTCGAGGCCGCCCAAGATTACCATACCTCGAATACATGGACAGGTTGTGCCGAAAGAGAGGCAAAGATATCCGCCAGACAAGGAACCTAGCAAGGAACAGAGAAGAATGGCATTCCTGGCTGAACGCACCCCGACGCTGAAAGGCACACAAGGGGAAATGCAAAAGAAGAAGAAGAAGTATCTGGACCAATAATGAAAATCAATGCAGTCAGAACATAGAACCATTTTATTACAATAAAACATTTTTTTAAAAAAGAAAAAACATTTTTTTTTTATTCTATACTGGATTTTCAACTCTAATGCAAAATAACACTAACTCTACTACTGATAACAACTCATATTAGATTATTGACTGTGATTCTCTGAAACATTAAAATAAACAATTACAATCCCGTTGGATCAGTTTTGACCGCATAATTACATGTAATTAATGTATAAGTTTAATGTTAATTAATTAACTTATATAACTTAGTAACAAAAACAAATACAAAACTAATCATTCCAATATGAATAAATACAAGGAAAAACAATATTAATTCAGCTCATTTTATTTTCTGGGAAGGTAGGATCTGTTGTTAGAAGGGAAGGAGGAAATATTTTCAGAAGGACGAAAAAAAAAAAAAAAAATTATTGTTCTTGTGTCAGGTATCCTTTGTTACGAAATATCCTTTTCATAACCTTTGAGATGAAATTAATTTTAATTCCTCATCCGGTTCTACTATTCAGTCTCATATAAAATATTTTATTATTTAATTTTTAACTATAAGTATGTATTTATTATTATTATTGTAATTATCTATTCAAGAATTAATATTTCGGCACAATTATCGACGAGGCGCTCCACTAAATCGGCCCGACCTGCGATCAATTTCGACCCTTCACTTCGAGTTTCACATTTATCGATAGCTCTTTCCTAAAACCTCACATGTAAACATTAACATTTCCACTTCCGTAATGTGAGACAATACATATATTAAAAAAAAAAATAAAAAAAAATAGCAACATAACTTTCAACATGAATTGTTTTTTATAATTTGTTATTTCCACTTCCCTAACGTGAGAATGTTTTACCATTACTAGTGGTTTAGTATTATATAATTTCTTAAGTACTATAATATTAATTCTACATTCATTTTTTTTATTTTTATATTTTCTTGTTTCTCCATAATTATTTTCTTACCTTAGTATGAGAAGTTATAGCAGAAGTTAATATTTGGTTGAACATGGACTTAGTGTGTAATAGTTTGTGTGTAAATAATGTAAGGAGAATAACCTTTCCCCGTGAAAAGTAACAACTAAATCATAGGAATTACTCTTAACAAGGTTAGAATCATAGATCGATAGATCGAAGGTATTCTCGGTGAAGATGATGGAGCGCCCGTCCATAGTACTACAACCCACATTTATAATGAGTTTAGCACGTTATATTATATATACATACAAATATTTCTCTTGAGTAAATCGTAAATGAACTATGTCAAACAGCTGTTTCAATTATTTTTTTATGTTTTGTTTATAACATTTATTCAGGATGCATTTTATGTAAATAATCATATATATTTATAAAAATATTATAAAAATATGATAAAGGGTTTGGTTTTTAGTGTGGATTTATCTTGGAACCTAACATATTCATCTTTAGTAATTCATTTAGAAGTCTGATCAAGTAGTGAATTTTCTGTAATTTTTAATTCTTCTAGGTCCTTTTCAGTTTCTTTAAACCAATTGGGTTTTGTTTTGAGATGGCGTAAGAAGTCAAAGATTTGCTTGGATAATCTATTAGAGTTCATTCTGAGAAGATTACCGTAAAAATTGATTCTTCTTTTTCGCATAGTATCAGAGAGTTTTTCAATTTTCTTGTAGAGTGTTTCATTCTTTATGTATATTGTCTTATTATCCTGAAATTTTGGTCCTATGATTTTTCTTAAAGTTTTCCTTTTCTTTAGTTCTGCTGGATACAAGGCTTCTGGTTTAATCACTGTTTTGTAATGTTTTATTTTGGACCCCCAGGAAAGAGATTTTTTGTTGTATGTATCTTTTGTTAGTTGGAAAGTAAGTTCAAGTTTATTCTTTCTGGATTCCAATGCTTTTTTTTTCCTTAGCATTCCAACTAATCCATTCTCCGAGATATTTGAATTCTTTTACTATTTCTATGTTTTGTTCTTGGACTTTGAGGTATTTACGTGGGTGTTTGATGTTTACAAACTCTTTATAAACTCTTTATTATATGATTTTAGTTTTTTGAAAGGATATTAATCATCTTTTATTGTGCATTACAATATCTTATTTTTATTATTATTTTTAATGTTTTATATTTACGAAAAATTTGCTTTGAAGCAGTAATAAAATCCAAGTAACCTACTCATAATATAGACGCTAACTTTGTACTTGAAAAATCCATTATGTATTCCAGTTTTTATACTGTTCATTCAAAAACATTCAGTGCGACTGACCGCTGTTTTTTTTTTTTATTTTTAAATTGAAAAAATAATTAAAATATTCTTAATTTATCTTCCTCAATAATTTTACTTTTGTTCTTAGAGATATCTCTCCTTATTATGGCAGTTATTAATCGGCCACTCATTCATACTCTCGAGAGGCGGGGCTTAAGGGATAATGAGGGAGTGGGGGGAGGTAATTAATTTGTTTTAGGGCTTCGTTAAAGCCAACTCAAGAGGGATATCCTACGCTTATGTTGGGGAATGCCATTTGTTCAAAAGGAACTCTCCAAATATTCCAAATCCCTAACGTCCTTCAAAAAACATCAAATATGTCTCTGTGAACATTTTCGACTTCTTGTGAAAAGGCACTGAGTTTATAGGTAAAATGATCATTAGAAAATTATGAGCACTAACTAAAATATTTTTATTGGTTAGTTCTTGAAATGTGTTAAGGGCAGCGCTTTGGGGTTATATGTTTTAAGTTTAAACCTTTTATTTATTTTTTTAAATTATTTTTTCAACCGCCACTATTTTACTAATTATCTATACTTTATTATGGTATCAATATACATTGCATATATATGAAGGATGTTTGGATAGAAGGGAAGAAATGAAGTCTTGAAAGAGGATCGTCACATTTTATGGAAAGTATGAACTCGTTCCAAATGATAAATTTCGTCATTTTCATTTTTGATTTTCGCAGAACAGTTGTTACCGGACATTCTAGCCTGACGTCCTTCATGTATGTATATCTCTAAAAAATCTGTTTTTTTTGGGGGGGAAAAATAATTGTCTCAGAGAGCTCGATCTTGGGTTCGATTTCCAAAGGGTTAGGCGGAACGGGCAAAAGGTTGGCTTAACCGAAGATTACAATGTTTATCATAGTTTATTAGTGTATTCAATTTATATTAAAATATATATATATATACATATATATATATATATATATATATATATATATATATATATATATATATATATATATATGTATATATATTAATAATAAATAAAAAAAGGAACGTACTTTATATACACTAATATAATAAGATGTTTGCATTGATTTGTGTTAATAACTATTCATATATAGTTTTTCAGGCATACGAGGCCAAATATATTTGGAGGTACAATGTTCCTCTGTTGCGGCCCGGCAATGCATGCACGCCTTAGCGACCGCACCTTCTTTTATTTCCTGTGGTGCGGCCCGGCCATGCAGAAGCACGCCTTAGCGACCGCACCTTTATCCTTCCGGACGGTAAGCCCGTTCTAGCCCTCCTGGGTCGCTTCATCCGTCCGGCCTACCTGGTTCAACCTTCCTGATCCGCAGTATCCGTTCGGTCCTGCTCTAATCCTCAGTGTCACCGTTCTTCTTCTTCTTACGGTGGTGGCTTGTCAACCGCGGGGATGCGCCTTCCTAAGGTAAAGTGCGCAGGGCCCACCACTTCCTTCCACCCGTAGATGAACTCCTTAAAGTAAGGATAATTCTCCTCTTCCATTAGTCGGGGAAAGTCCGTTTCGACGTGAGCGAAGATTCCGGTTTTCCCAACAACCTGGCTCGGTGTCTTTCCATCTCAGTGCAGGATGAGACCACGTGCTCGGCCGTTTCTGGGACTCCACAAGTAGGGCTGCGGGGGTTGATGTCCTTTCCATGTTCATTTAGTATTCCCCAGAACCCTCCATGTCCTGTGAGTATCTGCGAGACCCAGTAGTCGGTGAGGACCCATCTCGCTTGTAATCTTGCTTGGACGGTGGGGAAAAACTTTCTCAACGTGGCGCCCTTCAGGCATGCCACCCACCGCCCATTCCACTCTTCTATAGAGTCCTCCCTCAGTATCTTTTTCCATTGGTTTGGGGTCTCGATGATACGCTGTCGGAGTCCCTCCGGAAGCGCGTCCAGCCCCTGCCTCTTTACTTCATACTTAATTCTATCCTTTTTGTGGACGAGATCCAGGGGTATCGCTCCGGCCAGCACCTGCACTGCCTCGTGCGACACCGTTCTATACGCCTTTGTGACCCGTAGCAGAGCCAGTCGTTGTATCGTGGCCAGTTTCCTCTTCTTCTGCTGTGCGAGGTTATTGCTTCACGCAGGAGATGCGTACCTAAGTATACCCAAGACCACGCCTTTGTAAATGGTCATCGTTGCCGGGTATCTGAGACCATTGATTCTGCTTAGTCCATTGATTGATAGGGTCACCCTATACTTCCAGGTGAGGGGTAGGATCACATTTCTTCCTGAATTTTGAACTAACTCACCTTTAAAATCATTCATAATGAAGTATTCTCTAAAGGGCGTTTTTAATGACGCAAAACTAAAAAAAAAAAATAAATTTTGCCTCCACGTTTTGAGAAAATGCTGAAAATTAGAAAGCTTGTATCTATGACCCCGCTTAATCTACAGAGTTAATTTAATCCTCAAGTTAAAGAAAAATCAGTTTAGTTTAATTTTTAAAATATAAATAGCTTTCTTCTGGAACTAGATATTTTTAGGTTCAGTAGATATACAACGTACAAAATGTACAAATTGATGCTGCCAATTAAGTCCAAAGCTTGGATTTTATCACACAAGCACAACACTAACAATAAGTGATGGGCCGGTACCGAAAAAGGACTCGACTTTGGATCATCGATTTTCGATAGCGATTCTTGAGGAAAGAATTGGAACCAATGGTAGAAGTGGAACGAAGAATCGACATTGGGGATCGACACATTCCCACTAAAAATATATAAATTAATCAAAACCACCCGAAATTTTGCACACCGAATTGTAAAATTTTACTATGGTATTAGAGAATTGTTCGATTACTATTTAAAATACTATTGAACTTACACCTAAGGGAGGACATCCTGTTTTAAATAAGAAATAAAAATGTAAGTTCTGCTTGAAAAAACAAATCCTCTCTCATTAGCTCCTATGAGCAGCTTATTATCCTCGTTGAACCCTCAGAGCCTAGACCCTGAATAAATGAGACGTGCAGTATCGATCCAGCACCGTAGGGCCTCTGCTGTTGGAATAAATGGCAAAGAAAACGTTAGAGTGGAAATAGTTAAAATAATTTCAGGGATTTAATTAACATTTACTCAGATTCGCTACTTTAAATTTGTATATTCGCAAAATTAATTAACTGTAATTAATTCCACTTCAGAATCCTCTGTAGATTTTAATTAGTAATTGATATCAGAGTATGCTATTATTAATCACTTCTAAAATTACATGTTTATTTTGGGTCTTGTAGAAATTTTAACTCTAATAATTGGTTTATTACTAGCATTCACCTTAGATGTAATACACATAAATGTATGGAATAGGATAGAACAGGAAAATTATATTATTCTGAGATTAGGAAACTCCATTGAGAATAGGAAATAGGTTCAAAAATAAATACATTTTTTTGTGGTCAGAGAACATATTAGAATAAAATAAACTTAAATTCCTAAAGCACAATGTATATAAGAAAAGTAAGTACAGTTATATGCTAAGTAAGAAACATTTTTTTATACAAAACTGTAATAAGGCCTATTGTGACTTACGGAAGCAAGTGTTGACTCAAGAGAAGGAGAGATTACTCAGGATTTGGGACAGAAAGGTCCTTAGGATGATCTTCGGTCCGGTGAATTGCTTCGGGAATTGGAGAGTCAGCTAGAACATGGAAATGGAACAACTGTTCAGTGAATCTAACATCGTTTCTATAGTCGAAGTAGAAAGATTAATGTAGCTTGGACATATAGACTGGATGGCGGAAGAAAGGCTTCCAAAAAAGATGATTTACAGCAGGCCAAGAGGAAAAAGATTGAGAGGAAGACCAAGGCTGAGGTGGCTGGACAACGCCCAGGATGATCTGGGAAGACTTGGAGTGAATGGTTGGAAGAGGAAGGCGGAAGATAGGCAGGAATGGCTGTCGATTCTTTGTGAAGCCAAGGCCCGACTAGGACTGTAGCGCTCAGAAAAAAAAAAGAAAAGAAATATTTTTATTAAGTGAAAGAAAGAATAACATGGAACATGTTTTAAGGGTTTCACCCTTGACCATCGATGCTCAGATGTTTTTTTATATTTTTTTTTTCTTACCTGCGATTCATTTGTCTGTAGGAGATAAATTTACGAATTAAACAGCTCGATTCTGCCGACCGGCTATGTGCTTATGTTCTTCTTTTTTTCCTACTTACCTGTATGATTTATAATTGGTTAAATTGAATAAACAATTAATGAATATTCTAATTAAACTTTTCGCTTTTCTACAACATACTTAAATAATATTCCACTAACTCCTGTTGAACAGATTCACTACCTAAGACTCGGCCTTTTACTAACTGAATTTCAGGGAATGTACTCTTGCAGAGAAATGATAAACAGCAATGATGATATCAATCTTCCAACAAAACCTCCCATTGTATGAAGATCTCAGCGGTTGTCGAGACATTTTGATTTAAAGGCCTGCAACTGGATAGACTGTGGTAGTCGTAGTGGCTGTGGTATTGTGTACTGTCCTGTCCGAAATAAAGCTTATCCCTTTGTGATTTATAAATCGCTGTGAATACATTTTCAATAGATTAATGTCTACTCTTTACATGAATTTCAAAAAATTAGAATAAATATATCAATACAATAATCACAATTATAATAATTTCCAGAAGAATTAAAATGAATCCAAACAAATCCCATCAAATAACCTTTACCCTACGTCGTAAACCTACGACTTCCTGCCCTACAGTATCCTTTAACAATATCCCACTGATCCCTGTTGAACAGATCCACTACTTAGGACTCCACTTGGACAAACGTTTTACTTGGAATCTACATACAATACTGAAACGACAAGTACCCGTAATTACTCACTACTTCAACATTTACTAGGCAAACGATTAAAGCTCCCAATTAATTACAAAAGACTCATTTACATGACTGTGATCAGACCTATTTGGACGTACGGAGTTGAGCTTTGGTGCTCCACTAAACCATCCAATTCATCTCGTATCCAATCCTTTCAATTTATAATCCTTCGAATAATCTTAAATGCACCTTACTTTGTCACCAATAAACTTATCCATAATGACCTTAATGTTCCATATGTTGCTGATTTAGCCCAAACCAGATACCTATCCTTTCATCGTAAGCTCCATATCCACTCAAACCCGTTAGTTTCTCAACTTGCTTCCCACTCCATTCCTGATAATCCTTCGAGGCGTCTTAAAAGACGATAGCCTCGAGACCTTCTAGTTTAGAAATTTTATTGAAGTGCTAATGATGAATAGTTCTTTTCGAGTTTTGCCATATTATTGTAATCGTTATCAACAAATTTACTTGATTTATATATTTTGTACAGTTGTAAATTTCAATAAATGGATTTTAAAAAATAAATAAATATAATTATCTATTTTTAGAAGACTATTGTTGAGAGAAGGGGCTTACCTTACTTGTCCACCAAACTCCCGTTGTCAGTCAGTTCCCAATGTCTTGTTCTTAAAAATTAATTAAAGAAGAGAAACAAAAGGATACGCAATCAAAGAAAAGTTTTAAAGAAAAAAATCTTTCCAGATGACAAAGCGTAATTTATTTTCTAATTAAAAAAAACAACAACAATCATTTGAAAAGATATTAAATTAAGGTAAAAAATTATAATGAAATATAAAGTTGATTTCAATAATAAAATGTAAACTAACAAAATTTACTTATCTATTTTCGATAAAAATTAATAAAAACTGTTTACTTTAAATTCTCGTCGTTTTCGACTTCCTGAACATTTACTAGACAAAATTGAATGTTAATTTCATGAGTTCATTTACATGACACTTATCAAACCTATTTTGACATTTGGAGTTGAGCTTTTGGGCTCCACCAAACCATCTAATTCATCACGTATCCAATCCTTGCAATCCAAAACCTTACTTTGCCACCAATAAACTTATCCATAAAGATCTTAATGTTCCATATGTTACTGATTTAGCCCAAATCAGATACCTATCCTTCCATAGTAAGCTCCATAACCATTCTAATCCACTAGTCTGTCAACTTGCTTCCCATTCTATTCCCGATAATCTACCGAGGCGTCTAAAAACAAGATGGCCGAGACACCTTCTTAGGTAGAATTCTTTCTTTTGTATTGAAGTGCTACTAGTGAGTGGTTCTTCACGTGTTATTGACAAGTGATTGTAATAATTTACTCTTTGTATATATGTATAAAGTTGTAAATAGTTTTAAAAAATACTTGAGCTAACTCCCCTCCTTCAAAAATTGAATTCTTGATTGAATAAAACTATTTTAAAAGTATAATTTTTTTTAATAACTTTAAACCTTTTTTTAAGGTAACTTTAACCTTCGGATAACTTAAAAAAAAAAACCTTTGAAACAGCAATCTTTAAGGACGAAAAAGCTAATTCTAACTGTGGATGGAGAGAGTGGCCAAGGATGTCCTTCGGCCTCGAAAAAAAAAAAGTCAGATCCTGGCAGATCTGTAAAACAGTGTCCTTAAAAACCGTTAAAACAGCAATCCTTAAGGACGAAAAAGCTAATTCTAATTTTGGATGGAGAGAGTGGCCAAGGATGTCCTTCGGCCTCAAAAAATCGTCAGATCCTGGCAGATCTGTAAAACAGTGTCCTTATAGCATAACTTAAAAACCGTTAAAACAGCAATCACTAAGGACGAAAAAGCTAATTCTAATTGTGGATGGAGAGAGTAGCCAAGGATGTCGCCAGAATCTACCATCTCACCAAATCTTAAAATGCTAAGGAAGCAACAGAAGATCATTTGATTCCAATTATTATTATTTGTTTTTGTTTTTTTAATAAATGGAGGATGAGGAAAAAAAAACAAAAAAAAAAAACTACAATTAATAAGTATACGTGATAAAAACCAAATAGGAAACAGGAAATAGATAGATTGAGGGGGCTGGATATCACTTCTAGAGATATCTGAAGTTTAATTACCTGAATGTTATTATCACTGAGGAAACTAGGTTAAATCAGACAGTTAGAATACATAGACATAGAAAGAATAGTTTAAATTTGCAGTAAATTTTCCTTAGTTGCTAACTTTAAGCTAACCAAGAAAGCTTTCACCAATTCCTGGAATGTATTTAACAAGATAGTTACAAAAAATAAAGTAAAATTAGTTATTAACACCCTATAGCCTAGTACGCACTGGGACACATTTGAATCGAGACATGTTTGACTCATGTCCGGACTCTGCGTCGATCTTGTTTTTACTCTGTTCGGACGCAGCCCCGATTCAAATGAACCGTGTCCGCACCAAGACGCATATTTAATTCAGTTCTTCCCAAAACGATGACGGAGCAACTAGTCTTGTCACCGATTTCCGTAACCCTTTTTGGAATAGTTATTCAAAATAGTAGAAGTTTGAAGAAAAAACGGATTAAACGATGGTGGGTTCGAAAATTATTTAATGGGGGAAATCATTACGCTCATAGACTTATGAATACATTAAAAATGGAAGACGGAATGGGCTTCAGAATTTTTTTGAGAGTGTCGCCAACCGAATTCGAAAATATTTAAAACAAACTTGGAGGCCAAATATCAAGAGAAAATTTAAACTTTAGAGATTCAATTTCACCGGCCAATAGATTAGCCACAACTCTACGATTCCTTGCTAGAGACTCATTCAACAGTTTAATGTACACATTCAAAATTTTAGCATTGTTTCTACTGTACCCATCTTTAATGTGGCCATACGTGTTTTGAAGGTTATTCATTATCCGAATATTTAGTAATCTTTCCTCATTTAGTGTCCATGTCTCGCTACCGTACATACTCTTTTTGTTTTGAAATTGATTGATAAATATCTAATAAAAAGCAAATGGCAACTATTTTCTGCTATTATTCAGGGTTTTTTTTGCTATTGACACCTCAGACAGTTATTGACACCCTCAATTAAAAATTAGAAAAAAAAAATTTAGCCAAACACAAAAAACCATAAATCCTACGACTCAACTATGCAAAACTACTATCAATTCTGTCCGTATTTTAAAAGATATTCATAGGGTGTCAATAACTGATTTTACTTTATTATTTTTTTTACTTTATTTTATTTCTGTATTTCTTATAATGTTATTAATTTTATTATTGTTATATAAAGCACCGTTAATTTTAAAGTTTTCATTATTTAATTTATTTAATGGTAAAACTAGTGTTGGGATGTATTTTACTCTGTTATAAGTTTTCTTTAAATTTATGTTATTAGAGTACTACCAATGGGTAGTTTCTCTACAAGTTTTATTCATGCCATTATATCTCACCTATATCGCCTATTTACTAGATGTGTTTTCTAATACAGTTGTAAATTTCTATTAATAAAAGAATAAAAAAAAAAAAAAAAAATTATGTTAGATGATTTTGGCATTGTTTCTACTGTGTTCTCTTTTATACTATTATTTAGTTCTTCCTCAGTACTTTGTTTTTTATGGTAGAAGTCAGTGATTTTCAATTGTTCATTTATCTTACCTATTTTTATCTGTGTTGATACTTTTTTTGTTATTATTTCCTATTTTAATTTTACCATTTAGTTTTTGGTATGTGGGGTGATTACTGAAAAAGTTTAAAATTCTATTGCTGGATTTTTCCTTTTTTATCCATTTAGTATTTATAGCGTTTTAAAAAACAAAATATTGAGGAAGAACTAAATAATAGTATAAAAGAGAACACAGTAGAAACAATGCCAAAATCATCTAACATAAATTTTTTTTTTTTTTTTTTTTATTCTTTTATTAATAGAAATTTACAACTGTATTAGAAAACCCATCTAGTAAATAGGCGATATATGTGAGATATAATGGCATGAATAAAACTTGTAGAGAAACTACCCATTGGTAGTACTCTAATAACATAAATTTAAAGAAAACTTATAACAGAGTAAAATACATCCCAACACTTACAAGACAATTAATAAATAAATTAAATAATGAAAACTTTAAAATTAACGGTGCTTTATATAACAATAATAAAATTAATAACATTATAAGAAATACAGAAATAAAATAAAGTAAAAAAAATAATAAAGTAAAATCAGTTATTGACACCCTATGAATATCTTTTAAAATACGGACAGAATTGATAGTAGTTTTGCATAGTTGAGTCGTAGGATTTATGGTTTTTTGTGTTTGGCTAAATTTTTTTTTTCTAATTTTTAATTGAGGGTGTCAATAACTGTCTGAGGTGTCAATAGCAAAAAAAACCCCCTGAATAATAGCAGAAAATAGTTGCCATTTGCTTTTTATTAGATATTTATCAATCAATTTCAAAACAAAAAGAGTATGTACGGTAGCGAGACATGGACACTAAATGAGGAAAGATTACTAAATATTCGGTCAAGGAATATCCTTCAAAACACGTATGGCCACATTAAAGATGGGTAGAACCTTTGGGGAATCGAGAAGAATCAACCTATATGCAACTCCAGGTATTGTGGCCAATATAAAGAGCACCGTAAAACATGGTGACTTTGCACCATTTTTGTTGAACTTCATTCCTTAACTACTTATCAATAATGTTTAAAATGCATGTATTAAAATATTAGCTTTGAATAATAAGCTTAAAAATGTTGTTGATTCATCACATAATCTTGGAATTGCAAAATTTACAAAACTAATAATTAATTTTATTGTTTTTAAACTTTGATGCAAAGTCAACCGGATACCCGTGACTTTGCAGCACCATATTTTTTCAATTAAAAAAATATTAGAAACGTATTGTGGAGCAAAGTTAAAGCTTAATAGTAGTTATTAGTCCAAGCAACGAAGACCAAAAAAGGCCGACTAGGGGACTTAATTCATGTAGAAGCCAATTTTGGCACAGTTGTAGGGGAAGGTGTCCTTAACAACATACTAAAAGTACTGGGGGGTGGGGGTGGAGCTAACGGAGGGGGGGCGCTCTAAAGGTCGTTTTTTTTTTCAGTTTTTCGTTAATAACTCGAAGACTCTTGCCCCTAGCGAAAATGTGTTTATGTACTAAATTAATAATTATAAAATTCTTTACAAAAAAAATGCTATACACTTTTTTGCTAACAGCAATGCTCAAGGAGATATGGAGCGAGAAAAATGAAAATTAAAAGAAAAAACCCTTTTTTATTATTAAAAATGAAATGTTTATGGTTTATATAATTAATCTTTTAGCGCCCTTGGTTCCAAATATCAAAAACAGCTTACATATGTATGTATGTATGTATGTATCTATATATATATATATATATATATATATATATATATATATATATATATATATATATATATATATATATATATATATATATATATATATTTCAAGGCTTTTATAGACCTTGGAGATCCTTAGTTAATTAAATACATAATAAATAGTTAAAATAAAGAACATTAAACTAAGTGATACTTATCGAGCCCAGGAAGTATCAGAGCTGTTTGATTAAATAACTTGGATACCGTTACTTTTAGCACATTTTGTTTTCTATACATTATTAAAGATAAGAAATTTTGCAACAAATTTGGTTCTATTTATTTTTTTGCTAAGATCAATAGTTATAGAACTGTGGAGGACGAAAAAATTGGCTAACTTGTGGTAGTTTGCACTTTTCCGCGAAAACACGTTTGTCGGCACTTTTTTGACTATAACTCCAAAATTATTTGTTCGATTTGAATTTTTTTTTTTTATCTGAACGCTGATTAAATTTGCTTTCTGAACCCACAAATGTGAAATTTTGATCAAGTCTCGTAAAACACCCATGCCAACACGTTGAGAAACCCATACTATTGTGCAATTCTTTTATTTTTGGTTCATTTCTCACTAAAACTCCAAAAATATTGGTCCGATCCCAAATTTCTTTTTTTCATCTCAAAGCTGGTTAAATTTCCTATTAGATTCTATAGATTTAAGTTTAATAAAGTTCCGTGAAATATCCATTCTACCTCGTTAAATTCCGTGTACTGTTGTAAAATCCTTATTTTTTCGGAACATTTCTTGTTATAACTCTAAAAATATTTATTCGATCCTGAATTTCGTTTTTAAATCTTAAAGCTGGTTAAATTTGCAATTAGATCCTATATATATCAAATTTTGATTTAAGTCCGTGAAACACCCACGCCAGCCCACTCAACATTTCAAAAATGTCAGGTTTTGCCAAAACATACACATTTAGTGTGCTAGCATGGGTATTACATGGAATATAATTAAAAGTCATAGATAGGACCTGATTGATAGTTTAAGTAGCTTTAAAATGAAATAAAGCAATTTGGAATCGGACATATTTTTTAGGAGTTATAACGAGAAATGTTCCGAAAAAATACGGAAATTTTTAACAACTCGCAGTTGTTAGTGTGCTGGCAAGGGTATTACATGGCATTTTATCAAAATTTGATATATAGGACCTAATAGAAAATTTAACCAGCTATGAGATGGAAAAAAGAAATTTGGAATCGAACAAATATTTTTAGAGTTATAACGAGAAATGTTCCGAAAAAATACGGATTTTACAACAGTACGCGGTATTCAGCGAGGTGGAATAGATATTTCATGGAACTTAATTAAAATGAAATATATATTATCTGATGATAAATTTAACCAGCTTTAAGATGAAAAAAATAAATTTGGGATCGGACCAATATTTTTGGAGTTATAGACAAAAGAGTACCGACAAACGCGTTTTTGAGGAAAAGTGCGACTTACCGCAAGTTAGCCAATTTTTCTTCCTTCACAGTTCTAAAACTATCGATCTGACAAAAAAAAACGAATAGAACCAAATTTATTGCAAATTTGCTTAGCTTTAATAATGTATATAACACAAAATTTGCTGAAAGTAACGGTTTCGGAGTTACTGGATCAAAGTGCTAAATACATACAATTTTCAACACTTTCCCCCCTCCCCTGCCCAAACCTGAAAATGTTTCAAAGAAATCTTTTAACCACATTTACAGCTAAGGTTGATGAACAATATGCAATAGTCAGATCTTTTTATTTTTGGTTCGATATCAAGGTTCGAATGCTAATTTCCCTGTACTATAATAAGCATATTTGGCTTAACAACAATAATTTTATTTTTAGCAATAACCTTTCAAATTATAATAATAAACTATTGATTTTTAGCAATAAACATTGCAATTTCAACAATATATATATATAAATTTTAACAATAAAAACGTGTTTTTTTTTTACATTTTCCATATTTTCCCCACTATATCTTCTTAAGCATTGATCCTAGAACCAAAATGTATAGAACCTTTTTTGTAAACAATTTTATGTTAATTAATTTAGTATATAACCACATTTTCGCTAGAGGCAATAATTTTCGAGTTAATAACAAAAAACTGAAAAAACCGACCTTAGGGCCCCCCCACCCTTAGCTCCACCCCCACCCCCCAGTACTTTTAGTATGTTGTTAAGAACACCTACCCCTACAACTGTGCCAAAATTGGCTTCTACATGAATTAAGTCCTCTGAAAATCCTTCGTTGCTTGGACTATATGAGATGTAAGTCATTTCTTGATAGTGATTGGAGATTAGCCTAGTGATTTTTGTCTCTGTTTTTAATGATTTTGTTGAAAGAAACTATTGCAAATAGAGAAAGAAAATTGGACGAAAGAAAATGCAATTTTCTTTCTCTATTTGCAATAGTTTCTTTCAAAAGGATTATTGAGGAGCGATAGAAAATAGAAGAACATACCAACAAAATATTATATAGAAACAAAATAAGGAATTAAAACATGCCTAAATAAGCAACTATACTTTTGGCAAACAGGGAACAAAACGATACCTATAAACTAAATTACACACAGATTCTTAAAGAAACACTTATGGAAAAATGCAATCTGCAATAGTTAGACAAAAATTGTCAAAATATAAAATTGAACACTATGATTTTAAAAAAATTAAAGCTATAACTAGGCAAAATTCTAACAGCATTCGCCAATATACTGTCAAAAACCTTATTAATAAGAAGCAAAACGCTATCCCAAATAATTTGTATTTTAACCAGCCTATTAACTCCTTAACTTCAAAATATCCTCGTTTATTGATTTGTTTAGGAGGAGCAATGCTGCCTAAGACTTCTTCCCACAGGGAGGTCACCTTGCGCCAAAATATACTTGGAGCAAAGTCATTCCTAATTCATATCCAAAAGGGGATTCTATTTTATTTTCAAATACCATGAATTTTGGCAAATATTTTGAGCAAAATGAATATCATATATTTTAATTACAATAATTATAGAATAAAATTAATGCAAAACCTAATCGATTTGAGAAATATTTAGTTGTTGAAAGCAGGATGATCCCACAAAGGAATCACACCTGTTGGAACACTACAATCAACTAGCTGTTATAAATCATGAGATGTAACTAAGATCAGCGTGAAAATTCCTTAGACCCAATCATTATTGTCATAACTAAGTAAGAAATATAAAATATCCCTCATTTAGACAACAACAAAACACTTTTTCTTCAACTGAAACGTTTTAGTGAGCTTGGTGCAAAGTTAACTCACTGGTGCAAAGTCAGGCCGTTTTACGGTATTTTTAAAACAGTTTTCTCAACATAATAACGATCTTGATTAATATTTGAGGTTAGCTTGAATACTGAAATAGAATTTATTTAACTCATAACACAAACTGTAAGGTTTTGTATTGCCTTCAATCCAAGGATGAAGAAAATAAATATAAAATTACGTCTTTGTTGCCATAACGACCGCCATAAATGTATTATTTAGTTGAATTTGATTGGCGGAGCCGTTAAGTGCTGTCACCTAATATACTTTACGTGAAGTATATTTAATGATGTGGGGTGGATCCTCCGGTGACAGTGGAATGATCGATCATCCTCCGCTACCTCTCCATCTAATCGAAAAGGCCTTGAAAAAAAAAAATATAAATATAACCCATAAATTTATAGCTACAGGAAGATGTTCATATTTATTTGCTACTTTGAAGAAGATGGACGCGGGATCTCCTAATACTGAACTTCAAGTAGAGTTGTATTAACTCCTTTTAAGGATATGTTTTACCTATACAATTATGAATATCTATAAACATATTTCAAAATATAAAATTTTTGATGTATCTAGTGATGTGAAATTCCCGGGAATTTAAATTCGAGGAAATATTCCCAGGGAATATTGCCAGTAATACGCCCAAAAATCATAACTTTCTTGAAATTTATGATTAATCAGCAAGATAGCTTAAAACGTAAAAGCAGTAATTATAAGTTTAAATCAAACTCAAGAACTGAAATATATTTTTAAATAAAATCTCCGGGAATTTATAATTTTAAAGCGAAATCGCAAATTAATGGGTCAATGTGGGGTAATTCGATAAAAAAAAACAACGCAAACATTGTTATATGTTTAAAAATATATTATTATTGATTGTATAAAAACATCAGAAAAATAAATAACTTGAATGTAAAATGTTTTTTAGGTTCCCTAGTCACTGTCACTCTCAATGTCCATTAAACCTTCTTAATTTTTCTCCTCTTTTCCTACTATACATTTCCAAATTTAAATAAATCATCATCATCTTGATCATGATTTAAATGCTTGAATTTGTAATAATGGTTAAGGAATCGAAATCCATTTACCTTAGTTCTATAAATTCCCTAGATATTGTTTTTTCAGAAATGATAATTCTTCTATTAAAATGTATGAATTTACTTACTTAACCTATATCTATAAGTATTATTAAGTGTTACAACATACAAAAACTAAAATATTCAGAAATTCCCAATTTTTAGGAATCTTCCCGAGCCAAAAAAATATTCCCGGCAATATTCCTTATTCATAAGTTCTCTCCGTCTAGGGATATAACCGGCCCACACCACTAGATGTATCGGCACCAACATTTTTCGATTCTTGATTCCGTCACCAGTACGAAACAACCGCTTCTTGAACCTGGATACTGAAACTTTGGCCTAAAAATAAGTTGTTATTACCAAAAAAAAAAAAATATACAAACAAATTAGTACACAACATATAGCATTCATCATCTACAACATATTGCATATAACTTAAGGTAACCATGATGATATAGAAGGATCAATACAATTAGGATTGATGAATTAATTGCTACTTTAAAATTAGAATTTTTTATTCAAAGTCTAGTTCAAAAACGAATATTTAAAATTCATCAGTTCTGAAAACATAAAAAAAATTAAAAACATCATAACTTTGTTTCCCAGATTATATTTATTACATTTTTGAAAATAAAATAATAGAAATTAAACTTAGGATTGATGAATTAATTGCCGCTTCTATTGGAATTAGTTTATTAGAAAACTAGTTTCGAATGCTAAACATTTATCTTCAGTTCTGAAACATACAAAATTTTTAACATATCAGTACTATGTTACATGGATTATATACACTAAAGTTTTCAAAAATGTAAGACAAGAAATCAAATATTGGTACTCACCTGAGGGGATCTAATAGATATCTGAAATAGATCCATCGTGGAATGGGGAAGGGGACTGGTAGGTTACATTTTTGGGGTTTACCTAGAGATTTCCCTATGATTCATTGGATTTTTTCCGTTCCTATTTGAAACAAGTTTAATATGAGGCTATTAGAAATGTTCATCTGGTATACATTTCCACCATATAAACAGAACTAGTATTCTAATATAATAATTCTACTCCATGTGGCAATTAATTCATCAAACCTAATTCCTTTCAAATACGTAAAATCAACACAATAAATTTAAGGAATAATAAATCTATAGAAACAATAAGATCAAATCATTATAATAATATTGTCACATCGGGTAGATCTGATGCAAGTATCCTTCAGTGGCTGTAGGGATAGTAGTGTTAGATGTCCTGTAAAAAGGATTAAACGGAAGTGTGTCCAAACGAAACAAGTTAATCCAATTTTAACAGGACAAGGATTAGTTTTCAGGTTTATTTGGTCATTTAAGCAAAAATCTGGATCAGTTTTTAACGATTTTATTATTTCTAATGATTCATAAATATTTAATTTTAGGCTATTTTCTACTTGATGTATTATTTTTACTTCAGAGTCTTTATTGAATTTATGGTTATTTTCATTTAGATGGATAGTGGAATTTGAATTTTGGGTTGAATTTTATGCTCTTATATGTTATTTTACTCTTTGGTTTACCGATCGTCCATTTTTTCCCACGTATTTAGCTTCATAGTAATTCAATTTATGCTTTATTTTTTAAGCTGTAAGCTGATCTGTTTAACTTTGAATGATCTCTTACAGTTTGAACTTATAATTTTTGTACAAAAACTCGAATCAAAAATAAGATTATTAATTTTACAAAAAATAAAAAAAACGTGCATACACTCTTCACGTACCATTCACAAAAAATAATTTATATGTATTATTTCAATATTTTTTACATATCTATATAACAAATATGTCGAAGTATTTGGCAACTTGAAAAGATTTTTTTTTTTTGGCACTCTCACTGTCAACAGGCGAAAATCTATTCTATATATTTTGAAACTAGGTCCCTGGCTCTAAGTCAACAGAAAGCGTGTTGAAGCTAATCTTATTGTATTTTGAGTATTTTTAGTGATATTTTTTATTATTCGTTCGCCAGTTTCCGGCTGAGTTGTTTTGGTTATTCCATGTTGTTAGGAATCGACTAACTGCTATTGAGGTAATAAATTCCTTTTGAATTTCTTTTGTTTTTCATTCTTTCTATATCACCTATATTTAGTCTCCTATAAAAAAAAAAAAAAAAAAAAAAAAAAAAAAAAAGCGTGTAGGCGTTTTTAAAGATTTCACCTTTTGTCTGAGAAAGGATAGGTTTCTATAGGGTTGTGCGTAAATTAATTCTGGTTTATGGTTTTGAAATAAAACAATAAAATAAATTATTAAAAAACATGTATATTAATCAATATACGATTTGTTACTCTCAAGACATTTCTGCAAACGTGTTGGGTCATTTGAATAGAATTTTTCATTTATGAAACCATTTCTCATTTCTAAATACTTCTAATCAATACATTTTTATCATATAAAAAGTAGTCCGTGTCCTTTAAAATATGGTAGTTGGTATGCTAGAGGTCTAGAAGGAAATGTGGTCAAAGTATGGACTCTTAACTAAGCTCCTGCATTTCTCAATGAAAAATTTAGTAGTTCTTAGGAGGCAAAGTGAAAAGGACTTCTGAAAAATACTAGGACCTAGAAAGATTTAATTCTCTTCTAGGTCCTGATGTCATTCAAAAGTCCTTTTATTTTGCCTCCTAAAAACTAATAATGAATATTTAATATTCGAAACTAGTTTTTAAACAAAAATTATTTCCAATAGAAGTGGCATTTAATACATCACTACTAATTGATGTATACCATCATGCGTACCTTAAGTCGTCCCTATAACTGCAAAGTATGAAATGTGAAAATAAAAATGTGCTTGCCAGCTCAGACACCAGGGCACTTGCTGCAAGAGTTGGTGGGCTTACTGGTCTGGAGTTTCGGGGTGCCAATTTTTATTCTGAAGAGGATCCCATTTGAGCAAGGGAAGAATTTTATATTTTATATATAAATAGGTTACTTGAAATTATAGCGATTAATTCAGGGGTACTTGAAATTATAGATCTGTTGGCCTGAGTTCGAGTCCGGCTGAAAGCATTAAATATATATTTTCTTACATCAGCCGTTCTTTGACTTCGAGATCAAAAGATGACCCCCTGTGGCACACCTATCCTCTATGACAAGGGCACCCTCAATTGGGAATAATCTGGCGGTTGGACATGATTTAGGCCTAATCTTCTCTTTTGCATCCTTTGTTGGCTGTTGTGGCACAGGTTTTTCCTCTTTTTATTTCATCTCACTATTATTATTTATTTTTCAACGTGAATATCCATTCCATTTCTGCAGCTATTATAAATATGATTACTTTAAAACTTTTATTAAGGAGTTTTAATATTTTACCAGCTTTTTCCTTTTAAGTGTAAATTCATATTAGAAACTAAAAAGGATCTTGCCTGGCTCTCTCTCACCTGAAAGCATATTGTAAGAAAGAAAAAAAGTAATCCCTGGTTTTAACTTGTCCCTCCGCCGCAACCTTTTAGACCCTTTTTTTTTTTTTTTTAAGGATCTTGGAAGCAAAATTTTCTTCTGCCAGGAAAAGATTTTATGCTAAAGAAATATTTTAATAGAAAAAAATCGTCCTCTTTATCCAACCGCTGCCTCTGTTTTTATTTAATTTTATGTTTCTTCATATGTCTATTTTATAAATATTTTTTTCTGTTACACTATGAGTAATGTTCTATCTCTGTATTTCTTTTTATAGCTTGAACTTTGCATGCTTCCTTTCGAATTCATTCGATCGAACAGAGGTACATTTAAGTTACACAAAGAACAATTATTTTCCTGTATCTGTAAATTTGTCATTTTATTAGAGATGGGAAGACTATGACTTAGGCCGACTAGTCGGGTGTTTCCGATCTGATTCGGGTAACATCGGCAATGTTCGAGGTGCTTCTATTATAGTTTTACAGCTGTACATGAAGCTACAGGTTTTTGTTATTCTTATATTTTTTTTCTTCTGTTTTTTGTAAACAGCCTGGTGTTTAACAAAGAGTTTTTTGTTTTTTTTAAATGTCAGAAATTTACGTTAATTAGCTAATATAATTAGTTGTAAACTTTGGAATTCAATCATGCCTACAAGAATATTGTGTTCAAGGACTTAATTATGGATTTATTGGTATATTTATAAATAACCAAAAAAAAATTTACATGTAATTGTATTGGGTTGGCAAATAAGTTCGTTCGGTTTTTGAGGTTAGAAACTCCGTAAATTCCTACCTTCCACATATTTCCTTATTATCCGCTCCCATCTCAGTGATAAAACTTTTAAAGTTAATCATAACTTTTCCTATTCCCCTCTATTTAACCATTCAGCAGGTGTTCCTCAAGGAAGTATCCTAGGTCCAATCCTCTACACGGGGTATAAAGCTGACATACTGTCGCATCCTAGCACCACCCTCACCACGTATGCTGATGACAGTTGTGTGTTATCAGTAAACAATGATTTATTTATTGTCTCCCAGACACTCCAATCCCATATAATAAACCAAAAATAATCAAAATAAATCCCATCAAATAACCATTACCCTTCTCGTAAACTTATAACTTCCTGTCCGAAGTAACCTTTTATGATGTCCCATAAATCCCCGTTGAACAGATTCGCTACCTAGGACTCCACTTGGACAAATGTCTTACTTCGAATCCACATACAAGACTAAAACGACAAGAAACTTCCCGTTGTTTTCGATTACTTCAACATTTACTTGAGAAACGTTCAAACCTTCCAATTAATTACAAAAGACTCATTTACATTACAGTAATTAAACCAATTTAGACATACGGATTTGAGCTTTGGGGATCCTCTAAACCATCCAATTCAACTCGTATCCAATCCTTACAATCCAAAACTTCGTCACAAACAAACTAAGATCTTGATATACCTTACGTTTCTGACCAGATATCTATCCTTCTATTCCAGATAACCCTCCGAGGCGCCTGAAAAGAAGATGGTCTCGAGACCTTCTAATATAGTACTTCATTATATAGAACATTTATAAGTGCTACCAATGGGTAGTTGCTTTAAAAACAAGTGACGTATCATTTTTATCATTATCATCATATTTACTTGATGTATAATACATTTATATGCTATATACAGTTGTAAATTTCAATTAAATAAAAAAAAAATTAAAAAAAAGGTTTTTAAGGGTGAAAGAAAACTCTGTGTATAATAAACATAACATTTATGTTAATCTACAATATATACACCATTATTTAGTATAACTTGTTCGACAAATTGCATAATGCCACGTTCATAGAACCTCTAGGGTTTATTCTAAAATAAACTGATCCAAGTGGTTTTTTGATGTCCTCCTTGATGTTGATATTGGAATTTCTTTCCATCCATGGAGTTCTGCAGAGACCGGAATAAGCGGTATTCACTTGGGTCTAGGTCTGGTGAATACGGAGGATGGGGCAAAAGTTCCCATCCAAAGCTTAATAATTTATTGTGAGTGACCAACGAGGTGTGAGGCTTTGCGTTGTCTTGGGGGAAACCAACACCCTTTCAATTTGCCTGTTCTGGGTGTTGTTTTTTTTTTAATTGATTGATTCAACTTTGTTAATTTGGAACAGTATAGAGTTGAATCAATTGTTTGTCCTTATGGCAATAGCACGGTTCAATTTCTTGTGGGCGACCAGAGCCTGGAGCGTCATTGGTGTCAAAATTTCGTAAACGAACTTGGGCAAACCAATTTTGATAGGTACATTAGGTTAAGGAACCATCCTCATAAACATTGCAAAACTTTCATGAGCTTCTGCAGCACGGTTACCTTTTTTAAAATAATACAGCGTAATAAGCTGATAATGAATGGTATTTTTATCAATTCTCACAGTGCAACTGCAATCGCAATATTAAGCTAATGTAAACAAGAATTTTCAGAAATGTTTGTTAAAATATTACAAACAGAGCAAACAATCCACCTTGAGGATTGATTCATCAGAAAAGAAATGGACCGCAATGATAAAAAAATAAACAGAAAAACCGAAAGGCTTTATTTGACAATCCAATCCATAAACACGGATAACAATTTTTAATTTTCGTGTTCCAACCTATATATTACATTAGTATTTTTTAATAACACTAAACCAAAGCTGTGATTAAATAAATAAATTATATTTTAAAATATTAAAAAAACACTCTTTAATTGCGAACCGAACTAAACCTATCTTTGACAATGATCTACAACTATTAGTATATAACATTTTTTGATTGGATTAGCCATTTTTGTATTATAGACTCTTCAGAATGACCAATACTAACTTTTATAAAAAGTTGGCGAAATTCGTAAATTTTCGACAGTGGATTTGGGCTAAACGCTTACATCAAATTCAGCTCAAGAGATGTCTTAAAATACGCACAATTTAATAAACTTTAATTTTGTAAATGTCACATTTTTCGATCAAAAGCTTTTTTGTATATGTTTTTTGCAAAAATGTTGGATCTTTTGCTCCCCAAAATACATAGTTTTGCAATCGTTGTATAGTCATTGGTCTTTGACACGTGTGCAAATTATCCATGGTAATTAGATTGCTGGAAATTGGTTAAAATTACGATGCAAGATTCCGTTACATACAGGTCAAGTCAATGAAAGTGTATTTAAAAAAAAGTAGGTAACGTAAGTACTTTATTTAGTATTGTAGAAGTTATCAAATTTATTTATTGATAATATCATAATCTTTCTAAAAGTTAGAAGATTGATTACACAAAAAAAATTCCTACATTAACAATAAATAACAAACTGTTAAGATGAACCTAAAATAAAAATTATAACCAATAAAGCCAATAAATATTAATAAAATGGCCGACTATTCGGGGCTTTTTGCCGACCAATCGCCGACTACAGGAGCGGCCATCTCTACATTTTATTCGTTTCTTATGAATCGCTTAAATATTTTTTTTCCAATTGAATCAAAAAATTATTAAATATTTTTTTTAGGTATGTATTAAATAATTGTCAATGTTAACATATTAAATTGTATTAAAAAAAAAATAAAATAACATCAGCTATACTTTACAGTTCTTTAGGGATATGTTATAAGACCATTCTTTAAAACAAACTAGAACGGTTGCCAAATATATTTCATTCCTAAGATAATGGCCTCATCAATGGGGTCAGAGCCAGCTTAATTTTATTTTGAATGTAAAATTAATTATTTCAGCAAGCAATTGTTATTTTTTTTTCTATACTGTATTTATATTTACAACTGTTATTGTATGATATACACATCAAGAAAACGTGTGAAGAAATACTAAAGAAAGTACTCATTAGTTGCACTTCAAAGAAAGTCCCTAGGCCATCTTCTTTTCGGACGCCTCGAGAGGTGTTATCGGGAATAGAGTGAGAAATTAGGAGACTAGTCTATTCCAGTGGCTAATGTAGCTTGGCATAGAAAGATAAGTATCTTGTTTCGGACAAATCTTTACCATATGAGACATTTAGATAAGTTTATTTGAGACATAATATTGAATTTATCGTTATTTTTATTTAGATGGATAGCGAATTAGGAATTTTCGGTCTTATTATTGTATGCACTTAAAATTAAAAATAAGACCGAAAATTCCAATTTCGCTATCCATCTAAATGAAAATAACCATAAATTCAATAAAGACTCGAGAGTAAAAAATATCTTTCTATGCCAAGCTACATAAGCCACTCGAATAGAAAATAGCCATCAAGTATAAAATAGCCTAAAAATAAATATTTATGAATCATTAGAAGTAATAAAATCGTTTAAAACCGATCCAGATTTTTGTTTTAATTACCAGATAAACATTTCCAATAACCCCAATTTTAAAATTGTTTTCCAATAGGAACGGAAAAATCCAACGAGTCATAGGGAAAATCCCAAAAATTTAACCTACCTGCCTCCTCCCCCCTTCCAGCATGGATATATTTCAGACATCTGTTAGATCTCCTCAGGTGAGTACCAATATTTCATTTCTTGTCTTACAGTTTTGAAAACTTTAGTATATATGATCCATGTAACATAGTGGTGATGTGAAGATGAATATTTAGCATTCGAAACTAGTATTCTAATAACATATTTCTAATAGAAGTGGCAATTAATTCATCAATCCTAATTGTATCGATCCTTCTATACCATCATGGTGTACCTCAAGCAATTGAAGAACCTCTTTAGTGGAGTCCCAAAGCTGAACTGCGTATGCCCTACTATCATGCTAATAACTCTTTCGTAATTAATTTGAAGCTTTGTATGTTGAAGGTTTAGTGGAGTTGGATAGTTTAGTTGAGCCCTAAAGCTTAACTCCATATGCCCAAATAGATCTAATTAGGTACTATTTTATAAATGTGTCTTTTGTAATTGATTGGGGAGGTTTGAACATTTGTCTAGTAAATGTTGAAGGAGCCGTAAACGACGGGCAGTTTGTTATCGTTTTAGTCTTGTATGTGGATTCCAAGTAATGCGCTTGTACAGATGGAGTCCTACATAGCGTATCTGTTTAACAGGAAATCGTAGGTTTACGACGAAGGGTAAACGTTATTTGGTGAAATTTATTTGAATTTATTTTAATCTTCCATTTTTTTACAACATTTACGAAGGTTTGTGATATGAAATCGTAGTGATTGAGTTAGAATGAAAAGATCATTGCTTACTGATAACTACGAGGGTGAATCAAATATAAACGGTAATTTTCAAAATTATATTTATTGAATAATATTATACAGAAACTATACCTTTAACATTTTTCAATGTAGTCTCCTGCATTATCTGCACACTTCTGCCACCGATTTGGAAGCTTGAATATTCCCTGTTCATAAAAAGACAGAGGGCGAGTTTTTAACCATTCGCGCACGTGCTTTTCGACGTCTTCATTGTTTTCAAATCGTTTTCCTCCAAGTGATTCTTTCAGGGGCGCAAACAAAAAATAGTCACAAGGGGACAGGTCTGGACTGTAAGGAGGTTGTTCGAGAGAGTCCCAGCCTATTTCTTCCAATTTATCCCTTGTCAACAATGCGGTGTGAGGCCTTGCGTTGTCATGGAGAAGGATGACATCTCTAATGGGCACACCTCGTCTTTTGTTCCGGTAACTGATTTTTGCTGACTGTAGCACTTGGCAGTAGTAAGCCGCATTCACTGTTCGTTGATCGTGAAGAAAATCAATGAGTAGAACTCCCCTTGAGTCAAAAAAAAAATTGTTGCAAGAACTTTTCCGGCTGAGAGACGAGTTTTGGCTTTCACTGGGCAGCCTTCATCCTTCCTTCGCCACTCCTTACTTGCCATTTTCGATTCGGGGGTGTAATGGTGGACCCACGTCTCATCACATGTGACGATGCGCCTCAAAAAATCTTCACCTTCTTCTTGAAATCGTTGCAGAAGTCTCCCAGCAATCTCCGACCTGACCTGTTTTTGATTTCCGGTCAACAACCTCGGAACCCAGCGAGCACTAATTTTTCTGAAGCCAAGGTGGTCTGTGATTGCAGACTGAACACTCGCATAGCTGATACCAATTTCCGACGAGATTTCTTGAACAGTTAACCGGCGATCACCTTCAATAAGCTGTCGAACCGCACTAATGTTGTCATCTGTAAGACTTGACCTTGGGCGTCGACCGTGACTTTCGTTTTCAACACGTTCTCGGTCATCCCTAAATTCTCTGGCCCACGTATACACTCGATTTTGAGACAGAGTAGTGTCCCCAAACTGTGCCTGCAAACGAGTAAAAATTTCCGAAGGCTTAACACCTTCATTTGTTAAAAATTTTATGACGATGCGTTGCGCAACAGATGGATGTACCTCTCGCTCGGTCATGGCTGTACTGAAGGCAGAACACAACGCTAGTGTGAGGCAAGCAGTTCCCCCCCACTCCTATTAAGCAACACTCCAATCGCCCACAGCCGCATCAAGTCCGAACGTGTTTGGTACAGTCAACAGCAAAATTACCGTTTATATTTGATTCACCCTCGTATATATTAAATTTAAATTTTTTTTTCATTTTATTTTGCACGTACGTTTTAAAAATGTAACTGAGCCCATGAAGCCAAAGCAAGTCACATTGGATCAAGGGATTAGTCAAAGTAAACATTGTCATATATAGTAATCAAAATATGTATTATTGGAATATATTTGTGTTTGAATATGGAGGGTTGTGTTAATATGCACAAGTAAGTTTGTAACAACTAAATCAATAAATATACGAAATTTAATGCTTTTAAATACATTCATACTGATATTATGTAAATTAAGAAATTCCGCAACAGCAACGAAAGCTAAACAAATATCCTATTTATAGGGAGCATTTTAACAGCTGGAATAATCGAGAAAGAAGATTCAGGTTGAGCCCATAAAGTTCCAGCCTCATAGGACTACTAATAGAATAGAACTTGCAAAGAAATTGGAATCAGAGAAAAAGGAAATGAAAATGGCTGCGGTACCTTTTAGGGGTTATCGTCGCAGCCCGCTCCAAACTTTCCCAGTTACATTCTTCTTTATGGCCGCGTAAATTTTCTCATGCAGCATGAATTTTCATTCGTTTACTTCAGGGCCGTAATTTAAAATTCAATCTGCATGTTTTTCTTTGCGGTCGCCATGATTTTAGATTTCCATGATAAAAATAGTTGATATGCATCGAGATTTTTTGACTTGTATATGTTCTTTGGCTGGGGGTATATTCTTTTTTGATGTTTTTTTTTTTTCCACCCTCATTTTGACACGCTCTGTATTTCTCTGATCGAAAATTTGATTATGGTTCCCTCGTCAAAAATTTATTAGACAATATTTTAAGTTATATAACATTAGTCGCTAGAACCTACCGTTTAGGAGTTATGTTGGTTTGAATGAAACGAATTGTTTCCCAAATTTTTTTTTTTTTTTTTTTTTTTTTTTTTTTTTTTTTTTTTTTTTTTTTTTTTTTTTTTTTTTTTTTTTTTTTTTTTTTTTTTTTTTTTTTTTTTAATGGAGCTTTTTTAACACACTCTAGTTAAATGAATGAATGAAAATAAAATTAATTCTGGGGCCTTTGCCCCTTAAGAATAATTACAATGAACAATTAATACCTACCGTATATGTAATTAAGAAATATGATAAAAGCAAGGAAAATATAATTAAAATTAAATAAGGAATTTAAACTAAATCCAAATTACAATATAAAAGTATTGTTACATATTTTAAAATATCACACAAAAAGGTTAGAATCTAAGATAAGTTACGAAAACAAAAATAGAGAAAATTAAACAAAACCTCATTGGAATCAAATACAATAATCAAAGCTGAGAAATATAAATTATCTGGAAAGATAATATGTCATCTGATAAATAATATAAATTATGCCAAAACCAATTCAGTTCAATTGTACTAGACTAATACTGTACAAAATCAATATTATGTTCTGAATGTTCATATCTCATTTTAAGATATATTTTCTACATCTATATTTTCTACAAATTTTACAATTGAAAAAGAATTTACATCTATAAATAGTTTATAACAAGATAAATAAAGTTTTGTAACTAAAGAAAATCGTTTAACCTTAATATATTGAAAAGTGGTAAATTAAAATAAATCAAATGTTTAAAATAAAGTCCAACCAACTCACGAAGTGAAGAACAATTATCTCCAGATGACCTTTATTAAACGATGAAAAGACCGATGTTCAATGCGATTATTCCACTTCAATGCGTTTGCTCTAACTGTAGCGGGTGGTGCACACCTTGCTATTTCAAGATCCAACAACAACAACAACAACAATGGCGCTACGGTCCATGCAGAACCTTGGCCTCTTCCACGATTCCCCTCCATTTGTTTCTGTCACCAGCTGCTCTCCTCCAATACCTCACACCAAGTGTCTTTAAGTCTGCCTCAACATCTTCCCTCCAGCGCAATCTAGGCCTTCCTTTTTCTCTCTTGCCTCCTTCGGGACGCCCATTCAGCATGATTTTTGGCAATCTGTTGGGGCTCATTCTATGAACATGGCCCAGCCATCTCAATCTCCTTTGCTTTATTGTAGCAACCAAATCTGGAGCTTTGTGCAGTTCCCTTAGCTCCTGGTTGCTCTTTATTCTCCATATATTTCCATCTCTAGTAGGGCCGTATATCCTCCTCAAAATTTTTCTCTCCCATCTATTTATAATGCTTTCATTCTTTGCAGTGAGCGTCCAGGATTCACTCCCATACATTACGACTGGTTTAAGTATGGTTTCGTAAACCCTTATTTTCAAATTTTTTGGGAGCATTTTTTTTGCCTATTATTTTGCTGAGGGCCCAATAACACCTATTACCAGCCTTTAATCTTTCTTTTATTTCCTCATCTATTTCATTTCTTGAAGTAATGACGCTACCTAGGTACTTAAATTTTTTTACAGCTTCGAAGTGGTATCCTGCCCCTTCTAGGTTTTCCACCACATTTTGTTCCTTCGACGTCACTAGGTATTTTTGTCTTTTCTTCGTTTATCTGGAGGCCAACTTCTCTTGCTTTTCTGCTACACTCTTCAAATGCTCCTAGTAAGGAGTTTTCTGTTCTGCCAGTGATTACGACGTCGTCCGCAAATGCTAGATGCTGGGTCATACGGGTATAAATGCTCCCAGGGTTCGTCCTTATTGCCCTTATGACTGTTTCTAGAATTAAATTAAACAGTACCGGTGACAGTGGGTCTCCCTGCCTCACTCCCTTATGTATATCGAATGATTCAGTCACCCCTCCTTGCACTTGGACAGCTCCTTTGCTATGGTTTAAAGTCATTTGGACTAGTCTTATTAACTTCGAGGGAAAACCTAAGTCTTGTAGGCTTTTATATAATTTTCTCCTATCGATACTGTCATACGCCTGTCTATAATCTATGAATAAATGGTGCAGTTTTATATTCCACTCGTAGCATTTTTCAAGCATCATCCTAATGGAAAATATATGATCTATTGTTGATCTCTCAGGTCTAAAACCACTTTGGTATTCCCCTAACAACTGTTCTGCTCTTTTCACTACTCTATTCATTATCAGCATTGATAATATCTTATACGTGGAGCATAACAGTGCTATACCACGGTAGTTCCGACATTCCATTTTGTCGCCTTTCTTATGGATTGGAATTATCAATGCCTTACACCATTCTTCTGGCATCTCTTCCTTTTCCCAAATTGCTAACACCAATTCATAGATCTCTCGATGTAATGCCTCGCCACCAAGTTTGATAGCTTCTGCTGGGATGCCATCTGTTCCAGGAGCTTTGTTATTTTTCAGTTTGTTTATAATATCCTCCACTTCTTCAGGATCCGGAGGTTCTAGATTGTCTTCCTGTGGAATTTGGATCTCCTCATAATGTCCCGTTGCAGTAGTATTAAACAATTCCTTGAAGTAAGCATTCCATCTTTCTATGATATCTCTTCTGTTGCTCAATATATTTCCCTCTTCATCTTTACAAAAATTTAAACGTGGCTGAAAACCATTTTTTTACTTTTTTAATCCTTTTGTAGAATTCTCTACTATTATTTCCCTGAAATTCATCTAGCATCTGCTCCAAATTTTCTTCTTCTGTCTTTCTTCTTTTTTGTCGACATAGTTTCTTAACTTCTGCCGTCTTCAATCTATAGTTTTCTATTGTCGCTCTTGTTCTTCTCTGTAGCATTGCCTTTCTAGCTTCCTTCTTTTTATCTACAGCATTTTGACATTCTTGATCGAACCAATTCTCTCGTTCTTCATTATTTTTCATCCCTACCACTTCTTCTGTTGTTTTGGTGACCACATTTTTTATTCTTTGCCACATATGATTTATATTTTCTTCTGTTCCAATGCTTATCTCATTTTTGCTTTCATTTTTTAAATTTTCCTCCATTTTCTTATGATATTCCAGTTGCTTTGAGGGAGATCTAAGTTCATCTATTTTGAATTTATTCAGACTACCTTTGATTTTATCTCTCTGTCTGACCGCTAGTTTTTGCCTATATTTTATCCTTACAAGATGGTGATCACTGGAACAATCTGCAGCTCTACAACTACGCACATTCGCAATGTTGTTCTGGTGCCTACCCTCAATCATTACATGGTCGATTTGATTTTCGTTTTCCCGTCTGGGGATACCCATGTTTCCAGGTGGATTCTTTTGTGTTTAAAGGTCGTGCTAGCGATCTTTAGGTTTTTACTAACCGCAAAGTCTTCGGCTCTTCTACCGTTGTCATTGGATATATCGTGCAAGCTGAATTTTCCGGCTCCTGAGCCTTGGTTCATCCCCTTTGCAATTTTACTATTAAAATCTCCTAAAACAATTTTTACATCGTATGAAGGTAGATTATCATAAGTCCTCTCCAGTAGGTCATAAAATTCGTCCTTGATTTGTTCTGGTTTTTCCTCAGTTGGTGCGTGTACACTTATTAATGATATGTTTGAAAATTTTCCTTTGATTCTTAAAGAACAAATTCTTTCACTCACTGTTCTGTAATCTAACATTATATGCTTGAGGTTTTTCCTTATCGCAAATCCTGTCCCCAGTATATTTTCATGGTGTCCACTATTTATTATAATGTATTTTTCAAGCTCTATAATAGGCGACATTCTCCATCTTATTTCTTGGAGGGCTATAACATGGACGCCGTATTGGTCTAGACACTGCTCCAGTATTCTACTCTTACCAACTTCCATTAGACTGCGCACATTCCATGTTCCCAGCATTGTATATCTTCTTGAATTTCCAGTTCTCCCTGGTAAGTTTGAACCAATGTTTTCTTTATCCTTTGGTGTTGGTTGGAGCCCCCCCGAATCCGATCGGGCTCCTACGGGGAGTATACTGTAATTAACCTTCACCATTTAGAATGAAATCATGTAAGTTCCTTGGCTAATTATTAGTGGGAGATAGTAGCCTCTTATCGTCCCACCCCCTGCCCGGGGAAGGACCGCCTCTGTCAGCCGCCCATAATGACGTTGCCCGGGTTGCACCACTTGGAGGTAGAGACGGATTTCAAGATCCAAATACCATCTAAATCAGACAGTCGATGTAAGTAAGCGGTGAATACGAAATGCGATCAAAAAACCAGACAGTTGATGTAAATGGTTGGCAGTTGTATAATATGGAAACTGTTCGCACGAGGTGCTCTCTTCTTGCGTTAGAAGCCAAGACTAGCCGATAATATGAGGTGCGATCTTCATAACATCAAAATCCAGACAGTCGATGTAAGAGGTTAAAACGAGATGCGATCTTCTTGCGATCAGATGCTAGACTGTACTATTTTATTAGTGTCGCGACTGGACTTCATAAAAACATATGTTTTGTTTTTGAACAAATGACGAACTACAATAAATGAAACTTATCACCTAAAATTGACAAAATAATATTCTAAACTACAAATTAATTTTTGGTTTTCATAATTAAAAGGTGAAGAAAATCAGTAATTAAAATTAAAGTTGACTCTTTTTGAAACAATTAAAATGATATACTTTTACACCAAGCCTAAACATCTATATGACTATTAGATTGAATATCTAACAGGTAAAAGAAAAGTCGGGATTTGAAGCTGTTATGAGAGGAGGAATCCATGATGGAAGGAGGGAATTCCAGAAGTTGGAAGCTCTGGATATAAAGGAACGTTTGAAGGATGTTGTGTTGAAAGGAGTAAGGTAGAGGTCTGAGGACCGGGATCTGGTTTTGCGGGAACTCACTGACGATTTTAATGTTAAAGCTATCTGTTCTGTTGGTGTTGCTCGGATCGAAAATTTGACAACAGTTTTCTGATCATAAATTTAATGGAAGATATTTTTCGTTAAAAAACATTTGTCGCTGGTAGGTTATTTGGTTTGAATGAAAAAAAAAAAAAGTCATATATTGCCGACATTTTTTAGGTGCTCGTGCCTTTTTGACTAGCGCTAACTCTGTTTGTTTGGCTCAGATCGAAAATTTGACGACAGTTTCCTTATCATTTAATGAAAAATATTTTTGTTTCTCCTAGACCCACCGATTAGGAGCTATATTGGTTTAAATAATAAAAGTAACATTTATAAACTCTATTTTCTCTACTTTGTTTACTCCGAACAATCATTGATAGTTAATATAATTTAATTATTAATTCAAGTAATTTGATCCTTTTAATTCTAATATATAAATTGGGAAAAACAATAGCTTATAGACATATCTATGATCTATTGGTTTTCCCTATAAGACCTTCGAGTTTCCTGAGCCTTATTATTTATTTTAATTTTAATATACCCACCCTGATAATCCACCTCGCAGACTAAAATGGCAGTGGCCCCGAGAACTTTTGTAAAATTTATTTATTATGGAGTTCTGGCAATGGCCAGCTTCTCCACTCATGTCCGGCATGAATGTACTATAGCGCTCTCACTCAGCCTCCACTGGGTTTTTTTTTTTACACCAGTGACGCAGCTGAGAGAGAAGAGCTGGAACCTCTTTATGCCTGGCTTGTCCCTCCATAATTGGAGGGAGGGGTCTGGCTGGGGGTCCCTAGGATGAGTGTGTATTGTAAATAAAGTACGATTGTGTTTTTAACTTATAATTTAATTTTGTTTTATTTTTTATTACTACTATTTATTTATTTTTACTTAATATTTTTTTTTCTTATTTTAGTATTTAATTTTATTTATTTGTATATTGTTCATGTATAGGAAGTTTTTTCTGTTATCTTTATATTTATTTTATTTTGTATATATAATTTTTTTTTCTCTCTCTTTTTGTACATAATGTATGAATGTAATCACATGCCATCTATATTACTTATTGCCCACATTTGTGGCAGATTGTAATATTTACTCAATAAAAGTTCTAAAAAAAAAAAAATTTTAATATAATGTTTTGTATACAATTCTTTTATTTAAATTTTTTGTTTTTGTTTTTGTTTTAGGTAAGCCAACAGGAGTTCTTTACTAAAGACTACGCGAATGTATGGTACGTTATATATTTTATTTTTTTAGTGCCCTGGCTGGCATTATAGTATTTTTTTTAGTTTAGTCCTTTCGTGTCATGATGTCAATATTCATTCCTTATGACTATTTTATAATATTACATCGCTCATCTGGTGGAACAAAGACGCAACCGCAAAAAATATAATTCTAAAGAAAATTCGAGAAGCTGAAATGAAATACTCCCAACTAACATTATAGATATAAGTAATATTGATATAAACTTGTGGATTGGCCAGACTAGAATTTTTTTTTTTTTTTATGCATTTATTGAAATTTACAACTGTACAGAATATATACATCAAGTAAATGTATTGACAACGATTATAATAACATGTTAAAACTTGAAAAGAACTACTCATCAGTAGCACTTTATTAAAAATTCTACACTAGAAGGTCTCTAGGCCATATTCGTTTCAGACGCCTCGGAGGATTATCAGGAATGGAGTCGGAAGCAAGTTGAGAAACTAACGGATTTGAGTGATTATGGAGGTTACTATGAAAGGAAAGGTATCTGGTGTGGGCTAAATCAGCAACATATGGAACATTAAGATCTTTATGGATAAGTTTATTGGTGACAAAGTAAGGATCATTGAGGATTTTACGAAGGATTTTGGATTGTAAGGATTGAATACGAGATGAATTGGATGGTTTAGTGGAGCCCCAAAGCTCAACTCCGTACGTCCAGACAGGTCTAATCACATTCTTGTATATGAGTCTTTTGTAATTAATTGGGAGCTTTGAACGTTTGTCCATTAAATGTTGAAGTAGTCTGAAACGACGGGCAGTTTCTTGTCGTTTTAGTCTTGTATGTGGATTCCAAGTTAGTCGTTTGTCCAAGTGGAGTCCTAGGTAGCGTATCTGTTCAACATCGATTAGTGGAATATCATTAAAGGATACTATAGGACAGGAGGTCGTAGGTTAACGACGAAGGGTAAAGGTTATTTGATGGGATTTGTTTGGATTTATTTTAATTCTCCATTTTTGACACCATTCTTGAAGGTTTAGGATATGGGATTGGAGTGTTTGAGAGGCAATGAAGGGATCATTGTTTACTGATAACACACATGTGTCATCGGCGTAAGTGGTGAGGACAGTGGTAGGATGAGTTGGGATGTCAGCTGTATACATTGTGTAGAGGATAGGACCTAGGATACTACCTTGAGGAACACCGGCAGATTGGCTAAAGAGAGAAGAATAGGAAAAGTTATGATTCACTTTTAAGGTTCTATCGCTAAGATAGGAAGACTAGAATTTAGTCGATGTTTCTACGTGAACTAATACGTAAACCCAATTTCTCAATTACGTCGTTGTTCCACCAGATGAGCGATATAACATTCATTCAACATTTTATAGTTTTTTTTTAATCTAATAAAATGTCCCCTACCGCTGTGCAGTGTGGGGATTCCCTCTATAGAGCTTGACCAAAGTGTCCTTTTCTTGAACCAATTCTCTCCTCCTCCTCCAGTCCAGCCCTCGCTTCCTGAACGCCTCCCGCACGCCTTCCTCCCAGGTGATCCGTGGTCTTCCTCTTGGTCTTCAATTCAAAGGTGTAAATAAATTAAAAGTAAAAGTTGTGATAAACTGACATTATACATACATTACATACGAACATCGTCAGAAATGGTCATTTAGTGTGATACTGCTGTTGCCAGATTGCTTTACCAAATCAATAAGTTGGTCTATTTTATTAATAATTCATAATTCATATGTTGTTTAAAAAACAACAACAATAAAACTCGCACTTTTCAACTGTTTCATAGTCACTCATATTATTTATGTTTTGTTTTTGAACATGTACAAATTGTTTTGGGTATTAATAAAACTAATAGAGTTATTATTGTTTCTTTGTTTGTTCATTTTTTGGTGGGAAGGTCAAGATTCATTTCGTGGGTCCGCCACGAAATAAATATTCACCCGCCCAGGTGGGATTCCAACCCCCGACCTTCAGTACCGACAGCCCGGAGACCCTCGCCCCAACTCACTCGGCCATCGAAATTCCCATAGCATTATTATTATTAGATGCCACTGAAGGATACTGGGCTCAGATCTGCAAGGATCTGACGATTTTTCACGGCTGAAGGATATCCTTGGCCACTCCTTCCCGACATATTAGTTTTAGTCCTTTTGAAAATTGACTTAATTGTCTTAATTTTTAAAACGGACACTCACTCTTCCGGTTTTCACAGGACACTTAAGAGTACTTTTATGAAATCTATCAGGATGTAACCATTTCTAAAATTGTTGTCTCTTTGAATTCTGCCATTTTAGTCCTTTTTTGAAAATTCAATAAATTATTAGGTTTTTTTCATAGGGGTCACTCTCTCTTCCTGTTTAATCCATCGTATTGTGGTCTTTTTGTCCTAGTCTTACATATTCGTCTGGAACATATTTTAATATCAACATTTTCATATTATTTGTTTCTGTTGATATTTTTCTTAATTGTTTGTTATAATTTAGCGTTATTAGACGTATAACAACAATTTTAACGTTTAAAAGGATATTATCATATTATATCACATAATGTTTATTTATTTATTTTCTTAAATCTGTCAGATGCATAAAAATATGAAGCACCTAATGTCTTGTTGATTTAATTTTTCGAAGTATGATACTAATGAAATATGTCCAGAAATAATGGCCGAATAAAATTTCGATATGATTTCTCAAGTTTTCAAACAACAGTTTCGTGGACCCATATGATCAAATGACGAGAGAGAAGATTCAAAGCTAACTCTGTTAGGCTGCCAACCATTGAATGGCCCTTCCTGCCTGGTGTGAATGAGCCTGTTTAGCCAGATAATAGGAACAAACCTGTTCACTACTGCCTTACTTATCTCACAAGTCGCCATTACCAGTGCCTTTACAATAGCTAATAA
Organism: Euschistus heros; assembly: GCA_003667255.2. Classification (NCBI taxonomy): domain Eukaryota; kingdom Metazoa; phylum Arthropoda; class Insecta; order Hemiptera; family Pentatomidae; genus Euschistus; species Euschistus heros. Next base: position 110,910 of record RCWM02000668.1, on the reverse strand, counting down.
CAGGATAATCGATTACTGCAATAGATCCGGCGATTCGTGGAGCCAAAGTATGTAACTTTTCTTTTTTTATTGAAATGTCTCATTATTTACTTTAGAAAAAAAGAAGAAAAAAAGAAAGAAACAATAATAGTTTTTTTTTTTTTTAATAACAATTTATTGAAATTTACAACTGTACAAAATTTATACATCAAGTAAATGTGCTGTTAACTATTAGAATAACGTGACAAAACATGAAAAGTACTACCCATCAGTAGCACTTTAATAAAAATTCTACACTAGAAGGTCTCTGGGCCATCTTCTTTTCAGACACCTCGGAGGATTATCAGGAATAGTGTGGGAAGTAAATTTGAGAAATTAGGGATTTTAGTGGTTATGGAGCTTACTATTGAAAGGATAGATATTGGTTTTGGGCAAAATCTGCAACACATGGAACATTAAGATCTTTATGGATATGTTTATTGGTGGCAAAAGTAAGGTGCATTGAGGATTTTTCGAAGGATTTTGGATTGCAAGGATTGGATACGAGATGAATTGGATGGTTTAGTAGAGCACCAAAGCTCAACTCTGTACGTCCAAATAGGTCTAATAACAGTCATGTGTATGAGTCTTTTGTAATTAATTGGGAGCTTTGATGAACGTTTGTCTAATAAATGTTGAAGTAATCTGTAACGACGGGCAGTTTCTTGTCTTTTTAGTCTTGTATGTGGATTCCAATTAAGAAGTTTACAATAATAGTAAAATTTAATTTAAAACTTAAAAATACAATCATGTTTAATTTACAACATACACTCAGTTTATGTATCCCCAAACAAAACCTTTTTCCCACTTATGGAGGGACAAGCCAGGTCTTAAAGATCCCAGCACTGTTCTCTCTGCTACATCCCCTGTGTAAAAACGTCAGTAGAGACCGAGTGGAAAGAAAGATCACTCTCACATGTAACCTAAAAGCGTGAGTGGCTAAATGTGTGCTTCAAAAAGTAGCTTATGATTACCACTTTTCAGATTTCATTGTGAAATTATTTTTAAATAAAAAGAAAAAGAAAAGGTTTTCGCATGCCTCTCAAAAGTTTGCATCTCAGAATAAACACCAATTCGTACAATAACTCTCGCTTCATCCACACTAGTTTAAAGAATGGTTCCAATTGCTCTCAGCTATCTCATAGGAGCAAATGGCTCCATAGACAGTCTTCGCCGGCAGTCATTTAGTATCTCCCTTAGTCACTAAGGAGGGGTACCCACATTTACACCTTTTTCTGCCTCTATATACGTAATATGTAAACTTATGTACAACATTTAATTCAGATAGAGAAAAGAGTTGTTTTCTCCTCATGTTCTGATTACAGTCGTTGTAAGTGGTTGTGATTATTTTACCGTTCATTATGTTTGACATATTCCTCTACTTTGTTTCCAACTCGGTCATGCGATGTCCTCCAGATATCATATTTCCTATTCTGATCGATTGTTCGGAAAATATCTTGCCTCCAATCCAATATTGCGTGGTATTTCTATGAGAAAATTGTATCAATTTATTTGTCTTCTTCTCCTAATAGAACATTTTTATTATTTAAACCAGTAAATGTTACAATTTCAGGTTAATGTGTTTTTATTTTTCTCAAGTTTGTTCCATTGCAGTGTTTTGTTTTAAATTAGGCATCTTGAATATGGGAAACTGTAATAGCAACAATGGCTATTTTCGTATCCTCAATATTCATCATTAGTTCTAAAAAAATTTACATAATTAAAAAAATCAGCAATTTGGTGCGTTATTTGTTTCAATTTAATTTAATTTAATCAATCAATCAAGATAAGGAATCAAACATTATCATACTTATTAAGAATTAAAAATTAAATTTCCTGATTAGTGTCAAATCTAGGTGACCTTTCTGCGAGACTCCTCACCATATTTCTCGTAATGACAATTTGTTCCATCTCAGCAGTATTCTTCGGTAAAAAGCCTTTTTATCATTATATTTTTATTTTTATGATATTCCACTAATCCTCGTTGAACAGATCCGCTACCTAGGTCTCCACTTGTACAAACGCCTTACTTGGAATCCATATACAAGACTTATACGACAAGAAATTACCCGACATTACAGACTACTTCAACATTTACTAGTCAAACGTTCGAAGCTTCCAATAAATTAAAAAAGACTCATTTACATGTGGTTAGACCTATTTGGACGTACGGAGTTGATTGGGGCTCCACTAAACCATCCAATCCATCTCGTATCCAATCCTAACAATCCAAAATCCTTCAAAAAATCCTCAATGCTGCTTATTTTGTGACCAATCAACTTATCCATAAAGATCTTACTGTTCCATATTTTGCTGATTTAGCCCAAACCAGATACGTATCCTTCCATAGTAAGCTCCATAACCACTCCAATCCACAAGTCTCCCAACTTGCTTCCTTTATTGCATTATCCATGATATCTCGTTTTTCCCAGTCAGGTAGAAATTGATTTTTTTTTCTAGATACATACTCTTTCAAAAATATAGCTATATCTATAACGTAATTCTAACGAATTTCTGATGATTTTTCAAAGATATGTTCTTTAAAATTAAGTTATACGATTCTCATATCGATATAGCGAGAATCGACTAGGAGAACATAGCAAGTCCTTGATGTTGCTAACCGAAGCAGTAGCTAGAGACTACATTAGATCAAGAGGGGGGGGGGGGTAGGAGGTGCTAAGGTGATTAATTCCTTCAATCGATTAGCCAATACTTAATCTCCGACCTTAAACCTCGTTAGCGATACATCGATTAGTTAGGTCGTACAGCTTGGTCAAGTATACATTATTTAGCTAAGTTTGCTAGAATATAATTAGTAATGTAAAATAATATGAGATAAATACTCTGAATATAATATGCAAATCAGCCTCAACTAAAAAGAATAAAAAATATAAAAATGTACATAAGTACTATTTTTCTTCAATCGAATTACAAATCTTGTAAAAAAAAAAAAAAAAAAAAAAAAATTGCACAAATGAAAATCTCTTTTCTAAGTCATTTTGTCGTCTTACCAGGAATTGGGTTTGTGGCTTTACTAAATCTTTCAATTCTTCCAATCTATTAGGTTGAATTTTATTTCCGTTTCATTATTAATTCCAATTGTGTAAACAAAACTAATCCACAATGCCAAGTTATACACATCATTTTAAAGCCTATTTATCTCACTCACTTTCCTATATATCCTTTTTTTTAAACATTTAATTCAGTCCATTCAGTGCCTCCGGACAAAATGACGTCTAGGAGCGATTTTCGACAAATTTACTTGTATGAGTTCAAACTCGGTCGAAGCTGCGCAAACGGCTCGAAATATTAATGAAGTTTGGGGGCCAGGTACCATTAATAAATCTACAGTGCAGCGATGGTTTCAAAAAATCCGTAGTGGAAATTTTGCCCTTTCAAACAAAGAAGGTTGTGGCCGTCCCTCTGCTATTGACAATGACCAGTTAAAGGCAATAGTTGAAGTTGACCCCACCAAAACTACTCGAGAAATAGCGGAAGAACTCGATATGGATCAGTCAACAATCGTACGCCATCTCAAGGCAATTGGAAAGACAATCGATGTTTTTACTGTATACCAAAAACCTGCATTAGTTTTGCATCAACCTAATAAAATCCTTCGTATGTAAATCGCAATGCTCCTTATTATGTTTTAAATCAAATTATGATAAAATAGACCCTTTTATTTAAATGTAAAGGGTTCTGTTTTTTGAGCAAAATATGTAAATATAGGCACCCTCTTTTGTTTTTGATTTAAATTGACTTTTAACTTGAAAAATCTTTGGTTTTTGTCTTTCATTAACAACTATAACAAGTTTCTTAAACGTGAGAAGGCAAAGGAATGATTAACATCAATAATTTAATTTCGAAAAGATGATTTACGAAAAGATTTTAAAAATAGCCCAAGAAAATTTGGGGTGTAAGTATAGGCCATCTTGAAAAAATTCACCAAAAATAGTCTAAAACGGATAAAACAATTCGAAACAGTAGAGAGCTTATTTATTTCAGGAAAAAGAAAATATTTACAGAAAGTGCAATTATAACTTGCTCTTTCAGCCGCGGCACGATTTCGGGGGAATGGGGGACTATACTTACCCAAGCAAGGGTGCCCATATTTACAACAACTCCTCCTAAGAAAGATGGCCACTATCACGTGTAACCTAAAAGCGTGAACTGCTAAATGTGTGCTTCAAAAATTAGCTTAAGATCTCCGTTTTTCAGATATCATTGTGAAATAATTTTTAAATAATCAAGTCAAATGTTTATAGTTCAAAATGAACAGCAATTTGGACAATAACTCAAGCTGCATCCACACTAGTATAAAGAATGGTTCCAACTGCTCACTGCTATCTTATATTAGCAAATGGCTCCATAGACAGTCCTCGCCGCCAGTCTTCAACATCTCCCTTAGCCAGTAGGGAGGGGTGCCCATGTTTACACCTTTTCCTTTATTAATTAACTTATTAAATTTCTTTGCAAGTTATTGTTATCATTTTTCCACTAATATACTTGTTCGACATGAGGCTGTGAATTCCAAAACCAGCCAAGTCCAATTTCCAGAAATTTTTTTTTTAAATTGTTTTTCTGCTAGATTTGTTCAGGTCTTCAGTGTCCTATTTCTTAATTCTTCTTTTTATTAAATATTGTTTAAGGATGTCTATAATTCTTTCAGTATTGGGTTTAATATCCACGAGCATTGTCGGAAGATTTCTTTCAAGCTGTTCCAAAAGTAGTTTCATACAACGGTCATTTAAAAGAATGCATCGTTAAAGGACGAATAAACGAGAAAGGCTTTTCTAAAATCATGGCACCTAAATCTTGCGAACCATAAAGGAAAATTTTTTCAATGGGGATTTTTAAATTTTTTTGGAAAAGGTTTTGGCTCGGAAAATAGTTCAACAAATGAAAATTCATACGCTATGAGAAAATTACATGCGACCAAAAACCAGAAAACATGGGGATTAAATTTAAAATTATGGCTCGGAAAGTTTTCAGAGCGGTGTGAAAATATACGCGACCATAAAGCAGAGTGATTCACGGTCTTTCTGAGACATTACTGGAAAAAAAGGTCGAAGCGCAAAGTTAGCAGCCAAAGAAATTTATGCCATAGAACGAGAGGTAATACTTTAGCTCATTTGGATCGGTTTATGACAAAAGTGATCTTTTTCGTTTTGGATTTGTTGCTCAAAGTTGGGGAATAGACTCAATAAATAAATTTCTAATTTGGAGTTTAGAAAAGGTTTTATTTTACAACAGTGACGCGCTGGGGGTTTGAGTCTGCCTTTTCCCTCAGTAAGTAGAGGGGACAGGTTTGGTTCAAGGCTCCCTAGGCTGTGTGAGTATGATTGTATTTTTAACTTTTAATTTTTATTATGTTCCGCTACTTCCCGTTGAACAGATCCGCTACCAAGGACTCCATCTGGACAAACAAACGTCTTACTTGAAATCGACTACTTCAACATTTACTTGAGAAACGTTCAAACCTTCCAATTAATTACAAAAGACTCATTTACATTACAGTAATTAAACCAATTTAGACATACGGATTTGAGCTTTGGGGATCCTCTAAACCATCCAATTCAACTCCTATCCAATCCTTACAATCCAAAACTTCGTCACAAACAAACTAAGATCTTGATATACCTTACGTTTCTGACCAGATATCTATCCTTCCATTCCAGATAACCCTCCGAGGCGCCTGAAAAGAAGTTGGTCTCGAGACCTTCTAATATAGTACTTTATTATATAGAACCTTTATAAGTGCTACCAATGGGTAGTTGCTTTAAAAACGAGTGACGTGTCATTTTTATCATTATCATCATATTTACTTTATGTATCATATTTGTATATACAGTTGTAAATTTCAATAAATGACCAAAAAAAAAACAATTATTATTATTATTTTAACTTTATACAGGGTGTCCCAGACATAGTGTAAAAAAAAAAAAAAAGAAGAATAATACTGCATGCTAAACGGGGTAGAATGGCGAAGAAACTAGTTCCATATCTCAATCTGTTGAGGAGATAGAATTTTATTGTTTTCATTTTTAAAATCTTTATTTTGTCTAAAAAATGGCAGTTTTCTCTACTTTGGTTTAGTGTAGAAATAAAAACGATGACATTTTCTTACTCAGCATTAAATTTTCTAAAATATGACATAGGTCTAGTTATTTTAAATAAAAGCAAGGATTTGGGTCGCCCCCCCCCCTTAACTCCCTATAAATAAGATTTTTTTGGGGGAGGGGGAGGGGGGGCTTGCCACCTTCACAACTCTTTACCCCTCATGCATATGGACAAGAGATGAAATAACTAATTACTTAATCAATCTAGTAGGTACGTGAAGCAATCAAGTATTTATTCTCTAGCGTGTTTTTCATCAGAAAAACTTCTCTTAGACTCAAAAGATAAAATTCCGCAGTTTTGGGGAAATTTGATGGCTTCTAGGGTGCTCCAGTGTGGAGTGAGAAATTTTTAAAAAATATTAAAAATTTAAGTTTTAATAAATGTTTTGTGTTTTGCGCGTTAAAAGGCCCTCTAAAATTTAAAATAACTAGACCTATGTCATATTTTAGAAAATTTAATGATGATTAAGAAAATATCATCGCTTTTGTTTCTACGCTAAACCAAAGTAGAGAAAACTGCCATTTTTAAGAAAAAATAAAGATTTAAAAAAAAAAAAAAAAGAAATTCTATTACCTCAACAGATTGAGATATGAAACTAGTTTCTGCATCATTCTGCTCTGTTAAGCATGCAGTATTACCCAATTTTTTTTTTACACTATGTCTGGGACACCCTGTATATTGCGCGGTTTAAAGTTATTAACATGGAACATGTTTTACCTGTGACCCAATTGGTCAAAAGCAATGTTTTTGGGAAACGCGAGGGTGTTTGATGTTAGGGTAGTTTGACAGTTCGATATTAGGAGAGTAAGAGCAGTTAAGAGCTCAATATAACTTTAAAATTATTTATTTGGAGGCAGGTTCGTATGAATAAGCTCCTTTTGATTCTATTTCTCCTAATACGAAATAAAAAAATTTAATCTGAATTTGGCCGATCCCTCTTGATCGTTCAAACTTTTGGTTTGAATAAATACCAGGTATGCAAGTTTAAAATGTCGTTTATTTCTTAAAATATATACACAGTAATTTAAAAAAAGTATAATATATTTTATTCAAAGTACTGACCCTCGCTTTCTACACATTTTGTCCATCTCTCGGGCAATATATGGATACCATTCCAAAAGAATGCTTCATCTTTATTTGAAATCCATTCATCGAGCCATTTTCGTACGTTTTGGAAATTGTTGAAGTGTTGCTCCGCCAATGAGTGTCCCATCGATGAGAAGAGGTGATAATCAGAAGGCGCCAGGTCAGGTGAATACGGCGGGTGTAGGAGTTCCCAACCAAGCGAAGAAATCGTTTCCTTAGTCAATCTGGCTGAATGTGCAGGAGCGTTATCATGCTGAAGAATGACTTTGGCGGGCCTGTGAGCCCATTCTGGGCGTTTTTCGATCAATGCGTGACTCAAATTGATCATTTGTTGTCGGTAGCGCTCGGTATTGACTGTTTCGCCGGGTTTGAGAAGCTCGTAGTAGACTACTCCCTTCTGATCCCACCACACACACAGCATTGTCTTCTTCCCAAAACGATCCGGTCTTGCACTCGAAGTGGATGGTTGTCCTGGCGTTACCCATGATTTTTTTCGTTTGGGATTCTGAAAATAAATCCATTTTTCATCGCCAGTTACAACTCGATGCAAAAAACCCTTTCTTTCGTGGCGTAAAAGCAGCATTTCGTACACAGTTTTTCGTTTTTCTATCTGTCGTTCGTCCAATTCATGTGGAACCCATTTTCCAACCTTTTGAATCTTTCCCATAGCTCTCAGGCGATCGGAAATGGCTTGCCTAGTGACATTCAACTGTTCTGCCATCATTTATTGGGTTTGGGTATTGTCTTCGTCTAATAAAGATTGCAATTCGAAGTCCTCAAACTTTTTTGGTCGATTTTCTCGTTTTTTGATCAGTAACATCAAAATCACCACGTTTGAAACTTTGAAACCAACGTTCACATGTCCTGACGGTTGGAGCAACATCGCCATAAGTCTCAACAAGAATTCGATGACATTCAGTGCCTTTTTCTTTTGATTGAATAAGAAAATCATGACATGCCGCAAATGCTCTTTATTTGGCTTAAAATTAGACATTTTTAACACCAAAGAAAGGTATGATACGTCCACGTAAACGACTTAAAAACAACTGTCTTTTGTAAACAAATGACTAACAAACAAAATAGCGTTTAGAGATAAGCAAATCCTTCAATAGGCTAAGAGCGCATTCTATTGGAATTAAAACGACATTTTAAACTTGCATACCTGGTACAGTCACAATCAAAGGTGCATGAGTTTTTTTGACACGCTCTAGCTCTTTCGGTGTTTTTCGGATCAAAATTTTGACGACATCTTAGTTGTCAAACATTTAATGGAGAATATTTTTTTTAGTAGCTACCGTTTCGCAGCTATATTGGTTGAATGAAAAACATATGAACATCGACGGTCAAGATGGCAACCCCTAAAACATGTTTCATGTTGTTCTTTCTTTAGCCAATAGGCTCATGGCGGCCGGTTGTTTTTTGTTTTTTTTACTCTTTTTTTTTCTTCATTTCATTTATTTCTTGTTTTACATATTGGTAATTTTTCAACTGTAGCAGATTGTAATACTTACTCATTAACCTATCTGTCAACAGTGGACATTCAAAATTATTAATTTGTACTGATTCAATGTCAGCACTTCAAAGTATAGCTGATTTCAGCAAAACTAACCACACAATTGACAAGATACATAGTCATTTGGAAATATTAAAAGAACATAAAAAAAACGTAACTTTTCTCTGGACCCCTGGACACTCCGGAGTTCCTGGAAATGAAGCAGCGGACAAAGCTGCCAAAGAAGCTTCTGTGATGAATACCGCACCACTAAAAATATATGAACCAAATGATATTAAAGCGCTCTTGAAGAAAAAAGTAAAAACTAAGTGGGAAATCATGTGGTTCGAAACTCCAATGACGAACAAGCTAAGAAATATAAAAAAAAGTACGAAGCAGTGAACAAGCGCAATAAGGGGTAACAGAAGAGAAGAAGTTGTTACAGCAAGGCTGAGGATAGGACATTCTAACCTGACTCACGCATATCTGATCACAAAAGAGGCCCAACCACATTGTGAAAGATGTCAATCTCCGATGACCATTAAACACATAATAGAAGATTGCATAATATATCAACAAGACTTTGGGACTAAGAAAATACCCCGATCGACGGAACTGGCTCTAGAGGACTCCAGAAATTCTATTAACAAAATTATAAATCTATTCAAAGAACACTCACTTTACGATAAAATATAATACAAAAATTATAAAGGACGAAGAAAAATAAATTTTCACCATTTAAATGAAAAGGGCGTAATAACCTGGTAGTTGATCGCCCAAATAAAAACTCAATCTACAATCTTACTCATTAAAACATCTGTTAGTGTAAAAAAAAAATTGGGTTAAACTAGATCAAAAATGTAGCTAAATGCAGCAATCATTAACCAGATCAAAGGATCTTATGTTATTACATTTATTTATTTATTATGTGATTTATGGCTAGATGAGTCTCATTTTTACAGGGGAAGGCATTTCGACCATTCATAATAACGATATACAGGGATTGGTAGAAATAATTCCCTGTAAAAACAGACTCATCTGCCCATAAAATTCACTTCAAAAAGTAGTATTCTTAGACACAATCTGCATTCAGAAGCTAACGGCAAAATTAAGGTCTATGTTCATTATCACTGGATTTTAAACATTACATTGAAAATCTAATAAAATAAATCCTAAAAAATAATAAAAAATAAATGTAATAATATCATATCCTCTGATGTAGTGTCGCTTTATTGACAGTTTTTCTTTATTTTCTACTAAAAAATCATTTTTTCCTTTGCTTTTTATTCCAATGAAGTGTTTATTATGTTTAAAATGCACATTTCCATTAAGGGATTGTCATAATGTTTTATTTACCCTAGTAACTGATTTGTATACCAAATGAGAACACCATGTTTTTTCGGTTTCAAAAGTAAATATCTCCATGAAATTGAAACAAAATCATTACGTTTAACATATCATTCGAAAGCTGATTAAATTTGCAAGTTTTTGTGAGATTTGGCGTTTTGTGGATAGTTTTTACGAAAAACTATGAGCGTTGAAGTAAATAAGACATTGTGACTTCCCCAAATAAGGTGAAGATCGAGCTGTTCTTTAGATACCAAGTTTGTAGAATTCAAGGTTACGTGTACTCTGTTCTTATAGGAAATTTAATGCTAAATCTGAAAATGTGGCCAAAATTAGACAAAATGGAGATATTACAGTTTTTATGGAAAAAAACGTGATTTCCTCAAAAAAGTCTTTGATTTATCGTATATCTGCAACGGATTGGAATAAAAAGGTGAGATTTGCGGCATTTAGCTACACTTGTGATCTAGTTTAACCCATTTTTTTTTTTTTTTTTTTTTTTTTTTACACTAAGAGATACTCACCCTGTATATGACTCCTGCCTTGTAGTAGGATTTGATAATCAGTTTTCAATGGTCGGATCTATTTGTATTATAGTCTTATACCATATCAAGGAAAGGTAGAATTCGTAAATAGAAACCTATAAAGGTATCTAATTCGAGATTAGAATTTTTATAAGCTTCATAGTTAAATTAAAAATTTTATCAGGTTAATGCCATGTAAAGATTACTCTCTCTGTAACTTTCAGAGGGCTAACAAATGCCTTCAAGATCCTAATTTAGTCACCTTTTAGGCTCAGAAGTTCCGGACGTCAGGATATTAATCATTTTCCGAAGGGACCTTCGAAAAAGAGTCCGTTCAAAGCTCCAAGCATGAAAAAAAAAAAAATTAAAAAACTTCTTGAAAACTTTTAAAATTCAGTAAAAAGGAGTTCGCCTAAAATTATAATGTGTTTTTCATCAAGTTTTAAAAATTAAAATTATTATATAATAAAATCACCTTGCTTCCTATTAGTTACGTAATTAAATTATTATTTTCATTGAAAAGTCCCTTGGAATCCAGATAAAAGACTTGAACGGCAAGAAAATGCTCCTCGTTTTCGACTTCAAAATTTACTAGAACATTCAAAGCTTCCAGCTAATTACAAAAGTCTCATTTACATGACAGTAATTAGACCTTTTTGGAGTTGAGCTTTAGAACTCCACTAAACCTCTCAATGATTCTCATATCAAATCCTTTTATTATAAAATTTACTTCTTATTGTATCGCAAATAAACTTATCGATAATCAAATATATCAAAATATTCTAGCCAATTCTTCAACATTTACTAGAGAAACGTTCTAACCTTCCGATTAACTACGAAAGATTTATTTACATGAATATTATCAGAGATATTTGGACCTATTGAGTTGAGCTTTAGGGACACACTAAACCATCCAATTTATCTCTTGTCCAATCCTCCAATTAATCAATTAACGGTGCTACAACCGCCAGTCATTTCGCTGTCTTGCTACTGCTCTCCAGCTCCCCACCCCCAAGATGGACAGAGCATCCTCTGCCACTCCATAGGTCCATCTCACTCTTGGTCTCCTGACTCTTCTCTTTGCAAATATTTTTTCCTCTAATAGTTTTTAGGGACCTCATCCGGATTCATCCTCGCCACATGGAGCTATCAATTTTAATATATCTTACAATATTTGTATTTTGATATAACTGAGCGAGCTCTGAATTGGCCCTAAGCTTCCAAGTGTCTCTGAAAACTGGTACAAAAATTCTTCTTAGAATCCGTCTCTCGAACCTCTGGAGTAAGATTTCCTGCATTTTAGAAATCGTCCAATCCTTACAATCCAAAATCCTTCGAAAAATACTCAATGCTCCTTAATTTTTTACCAATAAACTTATCCATAAAGATCTAAATGTTCCATATATTGCTGATTTAGCCCAAACCAGATACCTATTCTTTCAAAGTAAGCTCCACAACCACTCAAATCTACTAGTTTCTCAACTTGTTTCCCACTCCTTTCTCGATAATCCTCCGAGGCATCTGAAAAGAAGATGGCCTAGAGACCTTCTAGTGTAGAATTTTTATTGAAGTGCTACTGATGATTAGATCTTTTCAAGTTTTGATATGTTGTAATAGTTATCAACACATTTACTTGTACAGTTGTAAATTTCAATAAATTGATATAAAAAAAAAATGTTCTTTCTGATTTGGCAGATACCTGCTTACAGATACCTAACCTTTCTTAATATTAGTAAAATTCTTAATGTTCTATATGCTGCTAAATTTCCTCAAACCAGATAATTATCCTACCACGATAAGCTCCATACTCCAACCTGGTTCTCACTCGATTCCGAGGAGTCTGAAAAGAAGATGGCCTCGAGATCTTCTACTATAGAACTTTTATTAATATGCTACCGATGGATGGTTCCTCAAAAGTTATTTACATGCTATTGTTATAGTTTTACAAGATTTTTATATATCGTATAAAGTTGTAATTTTTTTTTTTTTTCACGTAACGGCCTTAGAGACCACGCGAATATCATTCACTTCTTACTACTTCTCTCCTTCCTTCTCTCTTCCCACCTTTTCTTCATTCTTTCCGATTGCTCCTTCCTTCTTTCTTCGGTCCACGCTATTCTTTTTCTCGCATCCTTCCTTCCCACAAGAACCTTGATTACATTTAGTTTTTTCCTGTATTCATCCCTATCAAAACAGTCTTGGTCTGTTATTCCCAGTTTCTCAGTTTCCTCTTTCATCTGTTTGACATATCCCCCAGTACTCTTGTATCCTCTGATTTTATAGAAGATTTCTCTATTTAATCTTTCTGGGCCCATCCTCACCATATGCCCTAGAACTTTAATCTTCTTATTCTTATGTCTGTTTCCAGATCATTTATATCCTTGTAAATTTCTTTATTAGGTCTCAACCTAAAGCCTTCTTCTGTCTTCTTTGGTCCGTGAATTCTTCTAAGTATCTTTCTTTCTATGGCTAACATTTTCCTTAGGCTGGGGAGGTACGATGTTTCCATTCCATATAGTATAACCGGTTTGACGACTGTATTATAGTGCCTTATTTTAGCGTTTAGTGAAAGGCTTCTTTTATTATAAAGATTGCTTGTTGCGAAGCTTAGTCTTTCCAGTTTGCTAATTCTTTCTTTTAGGAAATTGCTGAAAAGGCAGGCTTACTAATATCGTTTGAGAAAACAGAATTCATGACTACCGACAGAAATTTTCAAAAGAAAATAGTAGAGACAAAGTACGGGAGCATTAAAGTCACGAATAAATTCAAGTACCTTGGGGAAAGTTGTAAATATTAATGAACAATTAAAATATTTTATAATTTAACACGGTCCTTCTAATGAGGATTTTATCTTTTAATGTGCTACAAATGAGTAGTTACTTTATAAGTTATTGTTATCATATTTCTAAACATGACAACTAGATAATTAAAAAATAAATTCATGTAGATATTTTTGTATTTTCTTTGTTTTAATACTTCAAAATATTTTAGACGGCTTTTAAATTAAATAATATAACTAATATAGATAAACAGAAACATAACCAAACCCCTCATCTGTGTCAAGGTGCTCACTAAAATATTAAAACTGCGTATTGATTCATTTCATGTATTCAAAATTAGCATCGATATTACAATTATTATAGTTGTTAATATGAATTATCTGCTAAGTACCCAATATATACAAATTTAATATAAAATTAAATGAATAAAAAATTAACAACACTTCTTTTTATTTATGAAATATTACTTATATTCTTATCCTTAAGTTCAAATATTACATTAATTTTATACAAAAAAAGTTAGGGTTTAGTTTAATTCTTTAATATCGACACCTCTTGAAGGTTTGGGATACGATATTAAAGTGATGCAATGAAAAATGTATGTAACGAAAACTATCATAACTTGCAAAAAAAAAAAAAAATCCCTTTAATATAATCTCGAATCGAGTGATAAGCAAGTTGGGGTACTAGAGGACTTTAGTAGGTGTGAAGCTTACCATGGAAGGATAAATATCTGGTTCGTACTCATTCAGCAATATATGGCTCATTTAGATCATTAGATCATAAAGAGCACTGGGGAGTTTAAATGGATTTTTGATGGTAAGAATGAGATACTAGAAGAACTAGAAGGTTTAGTGGAGCCCCAAAGATCGACTCCATGTGTTTTAATAAGTCTAATTTTGTCATGTAAATGGCTATCCTTTGTAATTAATTGGAATCTTTTAAACTTGTCGACTAAATTTGATAAAATGAAGTTGATACGTTTAGTCGTTTAAGCGTAGTTCATGTTTTTGTCAATTTAAACAGAAATTACCTACCAATTTAAGGATAAATCTTTGAATAAATGGGGAGAAAGGGTGGACAGGGAGGATTGTGGTATTTCTACTTAGACGTGGTGTTTCTCTTTGGCTCCATCCCTGATTATCTTCTTCCCCATTAAAAACATTACTTTTTTTATTCATAACTAATAACTTTTACTAGAGTTAACTGATGGACGATTACATTCGTAAAACCGAGTTAGTTCCCGTAAAAACATGTATTATGTTAAAAATAAAATAGTTCAAATCTATCGTTGGAAGTCTAAAAAGCTCTGCGTGGTGAAAGAAAGAAGACAATCTTGAAATGGAGGAGAAGAAAGATCTGAATAAAAGAAAATAGAATGGTATTTCATGGCCCTCAATTGGTGTGTCAGAAAAAAGAAAGAAATGTTTATAAATTTATAATCAATCTGTATAGAGTTTGGTTTAGGTAAGCCATTTTCTCGCTTATCGGCTAAATAAATCTATTGCGAATCAGTCATTTAAGGTTTAGTGCTACTGGTAAGAGATAGGATCGGTAGCTCTAACGGTAGGTAAACATAATGAAACCTATCGCCGTATCCTGTAGTCAAAGTTATGAATAGGAGTGGTGAGGAAGTAGAGGAACTTAGGATATGATAAGGAGCCGAAGGCAGGTCTTCACGTTTGGATGAGCTCTCTGCCTTATAGGCCGTGTAACCAGATTATCCTCTCTGGTTTGTGTCCTTATAGCATATTTTGTAATTTATTTCCTGTGTAATTATATTAGTTTATTTAGTGTAATATAATGGCAGATTTTATGGCTGAATGAATTGATATATGGTGTGAGGTCAAAAGGTAACAAAAAGGTTTCACATTTCTTATAATTTAATAGGGCGTATAAAAAAAAAATGACCGTTTTATCAAATTCCAGAGTTCAAAAGTCTGTAAAAATCTTAATGCTATTTATTATTTACCAATACTTAATAATCCCTTTAGAGCATTCTCTAAGCTTGTTTACTAACACTTGACCTCTTAAAAAAAAGCCTCAGTTCAGTTATTTATTTCAAAGAACAAACATGACAGTGTCCTATGAAATTCTCGTAATTTTAAGACATTACTGGAAAAAAAAATTTCACAACCGCTGAAGCAACTCCTGAAATTATTAAATATGAAGGGGAAGGTGTCCTTGAAGAGCGCACTGCGCGGCGTTGGCTTGAAAAAATTAGAATTGGAGATACGACGTTGGAAAGGAAGGGCTCCGGGCGGCAGTTAATGGATATTAATGAAATCCTGAAGGAAGCTGTTGAGCCAAATCCGTCGACAAGTACTCGCGAACTTGCCAGGGAGTGTGGTGTGTCGAAAGATACTGTTTGCCGCCATCTTCTCTCCATTGGGAAGGTGAAAAAGACCTGTAGACTGGTCCCTCACGAACTTCCTCCTCATGTTTGCAGAACTTCATGGGTTTGAACTCCTGCCTCATCCACCATATAGTCCAGACCTCGGACCTTCGGATTACTACTTGTTTCGATCCATGGCCCTTTTTTTTCAAGGGAAAAAAATTGATAATCTTTCGGAAGTTGAAAATGCTGTCCAACAGTTCTTTGACAGCCATCCCAAGGAATTGTATCAGCGTGGCATCGAGCAATTGGCTAGCAGATGGGTAATGCCGGTAGATAAAAATGAACTATACTTTGAGTATTAATTGTATTTTATATCAAAGAAATAATAATACAAATATTTGTTTAAGAAACGGTCATTTTTTTTTTTATACACCACATTAATTACAACTTTATACACTATATACAATTATTAAATGTGCTATAAAATTATTACAGTGACAAGTCATTAACTTGATGATGAACTACCCATTAGTAGCACTTCAATGAATGTTCTATATTAATGGGTCCCTAGGCCTTCTTCTTTTCAGAAGTCACCGAGAGGAGAAGCAGGTTTAAAAGATGTTGAAGTGTATAGTTTTAGTGAATGGGATACAACGAAGGGGTCATTATTGGCTGATAACAAACAGGTGTCATCAGCGTAAGTGAAGAGATGCTAGGACTTTTATAACCTCTATTAATAATAAAAATAAAAAAGGAAAAGGTATATGTTACTATTACAGTAAAACGTGTCTAAAACAGAACGCCGCATAGTGGTCCAGAGTAGCTAATTTTGCGAAACAACTCTAAATCCACCAACATTTATTTCTTATGTTTTCAGTTGTTGTTAACCCTCGTGTAAATTACACCTCTGTATCGATTGTATCTAGTCGGGAGCCGATCGGACTAACAGTTTTTGAGATATTTTAAAAAATATTCGAAAATCGAGTGTTTTACGACATTGGTTGTTGGTAACCCATTTTATTCAACCTAACCTTTAGAAATGTAATATAACTTTTGTAAAGGAAGGATCCTGTGCCTTCTCTGTCAGCATTCCAATAGGCAAAACCGCTGAAGCAATAATGATTTTTCCGTCGCACAGAATTTTATGAACTGTATTTGGCATGTAATACCAATTATACAACTTGACATTTTGGCAGTATCGTCGCAGAATTCTGTAAAATTTTCAGGATCTATTGAAGAACTACTGTTTATTACATCCAATATGACGCCAAACCGATTAATTAAATCTTTATTTAAGCCAGTGATTTCTGCTGTATTATCTGGATTTCGGAATAATCTTCGTAACGTATTTCCGTCATTTGTCGTCCCCATACCTTGTTTAACCACATTCAAACCCAGCAATCTCTTAAATTTATCCTTTACAGCAGAAACTCAATAATTCGTCATGAGTGGGGGAGTGGGGGTGACGAAATAACGGAACTGACGAATTACAGAATTTTGTTGGCGTAGTAACAAAAAAGCATTTTAAACTAAATAATCGTTTTTTTTTTTTTTTTTTTTTTTTTTTTTTTTTTTTTTTTTTTTTTTTTTTTTTTTTTTTTTTTTTTTTTTTTTTTTTTTTTGAATGTAAAAACGAACAGATGGACATAATTCACATTACACCTGAGTGAAAATGACAAAAAACATAAAAAAAGCTAAACACTTGCCGCATCCCATCTGGTGTGAAATATCGGGTTCACATTCCTGCTCGAAACAATGCACTAGTTAGCTTTCCTTTGCATCAGATAGTGAAAGATTAAGAAACATCATCGTCATCATATTTTTCATCACTATCTTCATTTTGAGCACTCAGCACTTGTTCTATAATTCCGTTGTAATTTAAAATTTCCTCTTACATCCGCACTGCCCATGTTTAACCAGTTGCTTACCTCTTGCTTATCTTTTCTTATTTTATAACCTGGAGCAGAAGTTGCTGAGCCAGATGCTAATGTTTTTGTAGGAAGAACTTTCCAGTACTAACTGATTCCGGGAATTCGTCAACTGCACTTATACTTCCTTTCATCTCTTACTACAATCAATGGAGGTATCGACTGTGGACTTGTTCTGTTTGTGTTTTTCTATGAAATGATTTACAAAATGCATAAATATAGCCGTATTTTTTAGCGACTGACCAAAAGAGGCGGTTTAAAGATTAAATAAGTAGCAAGAGGAAAAATGAATTACATATGTAGCTATTTAAATTTGTTATTTATAGTTGCCAATTAAAAATAAATAAATAAATAAATTAAAAAAAAATCAATAAATAAAAAAAAAAAATCTAACGAATTACAGAATAAGACGAATTATCGAGTGACGAAATAACGAGTTCCCACTGTATTTTACTTTTTACTGCTTTTTTTTTTTGTGTGATTTTGTATACTCTCCACTTTTCAACTGATCGGTTATACGAAATGTGCAATATACATTCCATGAACTTGATCCGTGCATGCAATGGTGAAGTCCAATTTGATTGGTTCTTCAGAAGTAGATTTGCTCCGTATAATTTCTAGATTGATTATTCCAGATGGTTTTGCACAGCATATAGGGCATACCGACATTGATGACGTCTCTGTAACTGCCTGTGCTACTTTTTCTTTTCATCAGTCATACTTAACACCAGTTTATGATTTACATGAAAAACTCGGTTGTTCAAAATAATTAAATCATCCACTCTTTGAATTCCTTTTCTAATGGTATCAGTTGTTTCTATTGACGAATTCGAACTTCAGAGGTCTGCAAAATCTTGTAGATCCAGGTCGTGGATTCTTCCAGTGAATTAAAGTATGGTTATTAGTTTTTGTCATAAGAAGAGATACTATAGATGTTAACAAAATTTTTGAATCAGTTACTTCCTGGTCAACAAATGTTTGCTTTTATTTAATAGGCCCCGAGGATCCATCACAGCCCCATTTCGACGTTAGTGAAAGTTCGTCATTAATAGTTTTTAATTAATTTTTAGTTTTTGTTAACAAAATTCGTTTCGCAGTATTGACTAGTAATAATTGTAAGCTTACCATCGCTGAACTCTCCGTATTTTCTATGCTATATAAAAAAACACCTTTTTTTTTCACTTCTAATACCCGATTGTATCAAGGAAAAATGTCTTACCCTATTTCTTTGCTAGATTTGTTTAGTATGGCAAACTGGTGTCTTAATAGTGAAGCGTCGACCATCAAATCCAAGGCTTTCTTTGGACTAAGATGATGGGAAACTTTCATTTGGTCTCCCTGTCAACTTAACCGCTACCAAAATTAATTTTTCTGAAAATGTTTCACGTAGGTGTTTAATTTTCATTCGTTTGGCTCTATCACCACAATGCTCGAAGGGTATTTCAGGACGGCTGCCAACAGAAGTTTCTTTTATAGTATTACTTACTATTTCTCTTTTTGTTGAAAAAAAAAGAGCATTAGGAAGATTTATTTTATATTTAATGTTGCTAATTAATAACAATTTCTTAATAATAATAAATAATTATAATAAAATAATAAAATATTTCTTCTCAACGATTAGCCATCCCACACCTGACCTCTTCCTACGTCCATAAAACGGCAGGTCCTTCGGAAGACTGTATCGAAGGACATAGCCATTCCCAGGATTATCCTTCGTAGAGGGCCATTGAAGAGGCTCTAGTGTTTTCCAATAACGGTTTCATCGCCCCCACGTGGAAGGGACATATGGGGTTTCTATTCCACAGTCCTAGTTAAGGATGTGCATCTTAAGAGGATTGTTTAAGGTTGTGCATCGGATTCAACTTCAAATACATCTTCGGTTTTAATATAAGTTTTACTACCTTTAACATGGTAGATGGATTACATTGGCCGACGATGAAAAAACTTTTCTACTTAAAAAACCTTTTCATTTTATTTTTCAGGGTGCTAAATCCAAACATGACAATTATCAAGCCGTATCACCTACATTTTTTCACATTTGCTCATCAATATATTAATTTTTTTGATTCCAGAATTTAATATATTTAATTAATTTAATATATACTACAAATAAAATGGTAATATAATTTGTGAATGAATGAATGAATGAATGAAAATAAATTTTATTCTGGAGCCTTTGCCCCTTAAGAATAATTACAATGAACAATTGATGGGTATCTAGCATACCGTATATATAATTAAGAAATATGATAAAAGTAAGGAAAATATAATTGAAGTTAAACAAAATTCCAATTACAATATAAAAGTATTGTTACATATTTTCAAATATCAGACAAAAAAGAAATTATATCTTGAGTTTAGAATCTAAGATAAGTTACGAAAACAAAAATAGAGAAAATTAAACAAAAACTCAATGAAATCAAATACAATAATCAAAGCAAATATAATATAAAATATAAATTATAAATAAATATAAATATAAATTATCTGGAAAGATAATATGTCTTATCTGATAAATAATATAAATTATGCCAAAACTAATTCAGTGCAATACTACTAGACTAATACTGTACAAAATCAATATTATATTATGAATGTTCATATCTCATTTTAAGAGATATTTTCTATATCTATATGACTATTAGATTGAATATCTAACAGGTAATCTAATTGTGCTGGATGTAGAAGAGTTGGCAGCAGTGCTGAAACAGATATAGATATAGATGAGCAAGATGATGAAGAGTTCCAATGTGCTACAGCAAATATATAGTCTAAACTGTGTACTCAGATTGAGCTTAACGACTTAGTTAGGGATCTTGGGTTAACAAAAGAAAAAGCTGAATTGCTTGGTTCTAGGCTAAGAGAAAAGAACTTGTTGGCAGTTGGAACTATCATATATGTGTATAGGAAGAGAGAGCAGCAGTTTTCGAAATTTTTTGAACAAGAAGGTAATTTAGTGTACTGCTCAGACATTCCAGCTCTGATCAAAGAGTTTGGTGTTGAATACAAAAAAGAAGATTGGAGGCTGTTTATTGATTCTTCCAAAACTAGTTTAAAAGATGTTTTATTACACAATATTAACAATTATGCATCTATACCTGTTGGCCATTCTGAACATATCAAAGAGAGCTATGAAAACCTAGAAATAGTGTTGAATAAAATTGGCTGTTCGGCTCATGGTTGGATGATAAGTGGTGACTTGAAAGTAACATGCTTCTTGGTCAGCAAGGCGGTTTTACCAAATTTCCATGTTTTTTGTGTGAATGGGACAGTAGAGCAAGGGTTGAGCATTGGTGCAGAAAGAACTGGCCTGTGAGAGGGGGTCTTTAAAACCAGGCGAGAAGAACATTCTCCGCAAAAACCTTGTAGATCCTAGAAACATTCTCTTACCATCTCTACATATAAAGTGAGGCCTCATGAAACAGTTATATAATGCTTTATATTTATATGAAACAGTTATATATGCTTTAAATTATATAAAAAAAACAAATTTCTCAAAAACTATGGGTGATACAAAAAAAAATAAGACCAGATTTGGATTCAGCAAACCAAAATCTATAAAAATCAATTATTAAAGTAGAAAAAGTTTTCAAAAACATTTTTTTTTTTTTTGGCTTGTATTATTGGCCACTTCAAGTGGAATTATTTTTATTTGAAGACTAGTTTCGGATGTTAAATAATTATTACCTGTTCTAAAAACATTCCAAAACATCAACACTTAAATATGCAAATTATGTATGTATATATTTATCTTTATTGTTATATATTTTTTTTTTTTTAATAGGAGTTTTCCACTAATGTGGTTTTCCTTCCCCTAAATATCCCTCAGGATCCTTCTCCAACCTTCCCTGTCCAAGGCCTGTTCCTCTGTTATGCCATGTCTCATCAGGCTTTCTTCAACTCCGTCTCTCCACCTCACTCTGGGTCTTCCCCTTCTCCGTCTTCCACCCACTTCCATGTCCATTATCTTCTTCGGTAATCTTCCTGGAGGCATTCTTCTCACATGCCCGAACCAGCTGAGTCTTTTTTCCTCAATGGTCGATAGGATATTCCTATTTATCCCCATCATTTCTCGGATATCTTCGTTTCTAATTCTTTCTCGTCTGGATTTCCTCGCTGCTCTTCTCCAGAAGTCCATCTCAGCTGCTAGTAGTCTTTTCCGTTGCCTTACATTGATTACCCATGTCTCAGATGCATATGTCGTTATGGATTCGAATATTGATTTGTATATTAGGATCTTAGTACTGGGTTGTATATTTGAGCTCCAGAGAACACCATTTAGCATTGCTGTGACTTTTCTTCCTTCTCCTATTCTTCGTTCAATATCGCTGGTAGAAGTGCCTTCATTATTGAACGTTGATCCCAGATATTTAAACTTTTCTACTGTTTTGATACCTTTTTCAATCGGCAAGGTATCTGTCGAGGTGCCAAGATGCTCTGTTTTATTATAATTAATATTCATACCCCATTTTCCATTTTCCATTTTTATTGTTATATACAACTGTATAAAATATCCTCATCAGAATACAAAACTACGCATTATAAACTGACACAATTCCTTTCTGAACATAGACCGAATTAACATTATTTCAAACAGTGAGGATTAATGAATTAATTGCCACTTCTATTAATAACTAGTTTCATTTGTTGTTGTTTTTTATACCAATCTATTGACATTTACAACTGTACAAAATATATACATCAAGTAAATGTGTTGATCAAAATTACGATAATATGTCTACAAATGAAAAGAACTACTCATTAGAAGCATATTCAGGCCATCTTCTCTTCAGACGCCTCGAAGGATTATCGGGAACGTATTGGGAAGTTGAGAAACTAGTCGATTTGAGTGGTTATGGAGCTTACTATGAAAGGATAGGTATCTGGTTTGGGATAACTCAGCAACATATGGAATATTAAGATCTTTATGGAAAAGTTAATTGGTGACAAAGTAAGGAGCATTGTGGACTTTTCAAAGGATTTTGGATTGTAAGGATTGGATACGAGATGAATTGGATTTAAACTAGTTTCGAATGTTAAACATTTATCATCAGCTCTGAAACATACAAAATTTTCAAACATCTGCACTTTGTTACGTGGATTATATTATATTTTATAATTATAGATTATAGATATAGATTATAGATTATAGATTATAGATTATATAGATTTTTTTTTTTAAGTAGTTTTTCTACTAAATTTTCTTTAGGTGGAAGGTTTTCTCACAAAAGTAGTTAAATCACATTTAAAACGGCCATGCAAAAAATAATTCCCCTTCCTAATCCAGACAGACTTTATCGAACATCTGTGAAAACAAAAAAAAAAAAAATGGATTTGGCTGGATTTGGAATTCTACGCCTCTACAAACAAAATACATTCCATTTCTTTTTATAGTCTGTTTAAAAAAAATTAATTTATTTTTATATTTGAAATATTTCATTTCACCTCCAAAGGCTGAGATATTATTGGACAGCCGGCCAAGTTATAAAATTTAGACCGTAAAGAGACCCCTTCAATAACGATCTATCTATCCCTATCGAGAGAGAGAGAGAGAGAGAGCGAGAGAGAGAGAGAGAGAGAGAGAGAGAGAGAGAGAGAGAGAGAGAGAGAGAGAGAGAGAGAGAGAGAGAATGAGAAAGAGAGAGAGAGTGAGAGAGAGAGAGAGAGAGAGGGAGGGAGAGAGTAAGAGAGAAAAAGAAAAGGTGTGAATATGGGGATCCTCTTTCGTTTTTGATTTAAAGTTACTTTCAATTCGAAAAACTCTAGATTTTTGTCTATCAACAACTACGACAAGTTACTTAAATATATATCAAAACTATGATTTATAACAATTATTTTATTTCAAAAACGACGATTTACAAAAAGCTTTCAAAATAGCAACAGAAAAATTGGGGTGTAAATTCGATCCCTCTTCGAAAAAAAAATCACCAAAACTAGATTAAACCAGGATAAAACCATACAAAATAGTAGAGAATTTATTTATAACAAGAAAACAAATTATATACCGAAATCGCAAACATAACAGGCTGTTTCATAGCCCGGGCACAATCTATATGTGCCCACAACTCTCTCCGAGTGTCTTTAGAGACCATTCTCACAAAAGATGTAGGTCTCACTGTTTACATCTAGATTGTTACCATCATCACTGTCCACAAAGGAAGGGGTCATTATAGTCTGATGAGTCCGATGATTAACTGTATCGTTGCGTTGGTCGAATTTTCTTTATTTTAAGTCCTTTCGTATTCCTACCTTTACTGCCTGGTAGGTCTTTCGCCCTGTAAAGAACTCAAGGAAATATACTTTAAACAACTTTTGTCATGCGACTTGGTCAACTGATCCTTGTATGGTGATTCGCTGATCTTGCTACTTTGCGTCCACGAGTAGGTTTCTCTTCTTAATATTAGGAACAGCAGGCATGTCGAACAAAAAAATCGCAACTTGAATTTCCCGGGGAAATGAGGTTCCATATTTACACCAATCCCACCTAAGGAAGATGGCCACTATCACAGGTAACCTAAAAGGGTGCGTGACTAAAGGTGTGCTTCAAAAAGTAGCTTAAGATATTCGCTCTTTCCCATATAACTGTGAAATTATATTTATCTAAAAATAAGAACATGATAAAAAAAAAAAAAAATGATTTCACATACTTCTCCAAAGTTTCCAGACCTGAATAAAACACCAATTTACACGATGACTCTAGCTACACCCACACTAGTTAAAAGAATGGTTCCAACTGCTCACTGCTATCTTACGTAGTAAGGTCCAAACATTTCCGGCATGGGATAGAAGAAAAGGTGAAAGAAAAAACTGGTCTCACTGTTTTTCAGTATATTCTCCTCTTTGTTCAACATCCTTAATTCAACGCATTGGCAACATTTCTATACAATGAAAAAAAATATTTTTCTTCTTTGTTAAAAAAATATTCTTCCACTGCTGTTTCGAAAAAACGCGTAAAAATTCATTGCAGCAGTGAACTCGTTCCTGTTTTTGTGCAGCTGAATGAATTTTCGGAACCCATCTTGCACAAACTTTGTTCATATGCAAATGTTCTTTAATCATCCTCAAACTTGTTTTTGAATGCCTCAACCTTGCTGCTACTTCCTTCAGTTTTCAGTTTTTAGCCGCAGCAGTTAGACAGCAATTCAGATTCCACAAGTTGGATTGTTTCAAAACTGACAGCTTCCAATGGGCGACCGGGAACCGGGTCATCTTCTAGACGTTCTCTCCTTAACTTAAATAATTTGGCCCATTCTTTCACTGTGAAATACGAGAGAAAGGACTGCCCCATATACACAATCCAAGCGCTCTTTAATTTGCACGGATTGAAGACCCTCTTTACAATAGAATTTAATAACCGCGCGGTACTCGAGTTTGAACATTGTAAAAATGGGGAGTTTCATCCAAGGCTAGACACTGACTGACAGGATTGAGGAAGTGCGGGCGATGGGTATGGAGTGAGCAGGCATGGACCTGCATAGGCGTGCAGGTTCGGCACGTTTGAAGGAGGTGAAACCGGACAGGCTGGAAACTTATGGACCTTAGTATATATATTAGCAAATCGACAGTCCTCGCTACCAGTCTTAGTACCTCCCATTGCCCAGTAGAACAGAAAATGAATTAGTTAAAATCAGTCTTCTAATAAGTCCTCGTCACATTAAACAATTCACTGGTAAGTGCGAGTTGGAAGTTACTAAAAATATATAAAAATATTTTTCTTTAAATCCAATTTATGTTTCCTATTTTACTATTTTTACTAATATCAAGATTTTTTTTTTTTTTTTTTCAATTGATATTGTAAACTTGATTACCCAATGAAATTTATATACTAGGAAAAAAATTATGCTTGATTGGATAAACTGCGTAACAGAAAAAAAAAAAAAAATCAAATAAAAATGGTATCAGGTTTGTTTTTAGCACCTCAGAATCTCATACGGCTCTAGGGGGATCGTATGGGACCTTACCTGTTACACATATAATAAGAAATAAGTAATTTAACTATTGAGTAAGATTAGTGATTTTCTTTAAATGAAAATATCCTAACTTCTATTAAAAAAAATCAGATTTGCTTTAACGGAAAAAAAAAAAATTAATAAAACACGAGAAAATATTCGGAGCTTGAAAACAATGTAACAACTCCTGTAAAACGTGGCGGGCAATTTATTTACTGGGAAATATTACTGAAAATATTTAGGACAGTGTATCCAACTTTTGTTGGAAAATATTTTAGGTGCTGAAAAAAAAAATACATAAAAAAATTACAAATATAGGACCCGCTTCTATTTTGTTGTTCTTTAGTTTAGAAGTTGGAATTTTCGTTTGTGAATTTTTTTCTACATTCACTGTACAACTGTATATTTTAAACTTCTGCGTGTATTGGAATTAAAAAGGAATAAATGGTTTTGCCAATATGATGGTATTCATATTTAGTAATTTATTATTATCTGAAATTTACTACACAAAGTTTCAAAGCTTTTAATTAATTACAAAATACTCATTTACAAAACAGTTATTGGACTTATTTCGATACACGGCTTTGAGATTTAGGGCTCTACTAAAACATTACACGGAAAATCCTAAATACACTTTCTTATGTTTCTAACCTCTAATCATAGTTAGTTTGATGTGATCTATTTTATTTTTCTGTCCATTCTTTGAGTTTCACTTCTTGCGTTAAATGCTTCATATTTACATTATTTGTTTGTTTTATTCATGTATTATATATTATATGTATTGTAAATTTTTAAGGGATCGGTCTAAGGAAAATTAAAATTGTTAAAATTATGAAACATGATTATGATGATAATGATACAAAATGGAGTATATTAGGAAATACTTTTGGATCGGAGAGAATAGGTTAGGTTTTGTAGAGCCCCAAATCTTAAATCCGCGTATCCAAATAAGTCCAATTACTGTTATGTAAATGAGTATTTCGTAATTATTTAAAAGCTTTGAGACTTTGCGGAATGGCTAGGAAGGCAATACGCATCTTATCCAGGCAATGCGCATCTTATCCAGGCAATACGCATCTTATCCAGGCAATGCGCAGGATCTTATCCAAAAAGAATAAGAAAGAGATATTTCAATCTTTAATTGAAAGCATCCTCACATATGGTGCAGAAACATGGTCCCTCACTAAGAAGATGGATCCAGAAAACCAGGACAAACCTCGTAAGAAATGGAGATATAAGGAGGAAAATGGAAATTACGGAGAGCGTGGCGGAACATGTTATGAAGAAGAAGTATGGTATGGACATTTACGTCGAATTCCTCCTGGAAGATTGCCTGAAATGATGAGAAAATGGAACCCTCCGAGAAATAGAAGGAGAGGACGATGATATGGGTGGATGAAATAGCGGAGAAAATGGCGGAGAGAAATCTGAGGAACGGTGATCGGAGGGACGGTGATTGGAGGGACTGAGAACAGTAAAAAGAATGTTTGACCTGGCGGAAACCCAACGAAGGGAAATACCGTTTTAAAAAAGAAGTTGAAACTATGTCTAGTGCCTTCTTAGTTAACAAATCAGCTCCTCAGTCATTGGAAAAGAAGGAAGACCAAATCACCATGGTTGTCAGAAGCAAGCAAAGACCTGCAGGAACTTAGGGGACCGAAAATGACTTAAAAGACCGAACATCTCTCAGAAGGATTCTGAAACAAACAAGGTTCCAGACCAAACCACGAAGAAAGAAGACAGGAGCCCAATGGACACAGGAGAGGAAGGAACTACACAGCCAGAGGAAGGTGTAACTACTGGGCCCACATCGAAGCCAAAACCAAACGCAATAGTTGAATGTCGTGGTCCTCAGCTTTACGAAACAAGAAGTACGTACATTTTTTTTTTTTATGATAAAAAAAAATTCTTTTAAAGATTGTTGTATATTTACAACTATTATATACATTATATACAATTAGTAAATTTGAGGAAAATTCTTAAAATGACATGTAAAGAACTACTCATAATTAGAACTTCAATAAAATTTCAACATTAGGTCTTCCGGCCATCTCCTCTTCAGAAGCCTCAGGGAAATATCGGGAAACAAGTGGAAAGCAAGTTGGTAGATTCGAATGGATATTGCTACGAAAGATTTCTTGGTTTGGTCCAAATGAGGAACATATGAAACATATAATCTTTAAGGATAAGTTTTTTTGTTACATAATATGAAGAATTGAAGATTTTACGCGAATGTGACGAAAACCATGGATTTAAAAACAGTACGGGTTTTTAGGCGTCTGGGATATTATATTATATGGGATAATATAACTCCGAAAGTATTTGTCCGATTCAAAATGGTTTTTTTTTCAATCTGAAAGGAGGTTAAATTTACAATTAGATCTCATATATGAAATTTTTATAAAAATTCTTGAAATACACAAGCTATCACGCTGAAAATCACTTACTTTTGTAACATACATGTTTTTTTGGCACATTATTCGCTATAACTCCAAAACCATTTGTCCGATTCAAAATTTAATATTTTTATCTAAAAGCTGGTTAAATTTACTATTAGATCCTATATATGTAACTTATAATGAACACCGTGAAATACTGAACATGTCATAATTTTTACATATTTTGCCAAAACATACACATTTAGCGTGCTAGCTTGGGTGGTTTACAGGATTTAATATAATTTACATATATAGCATCTAATAGCGAATTTAATCAGCTTTTAGATAGAAAAAAGAAATTTGGGATCAAACAAATATTTGAGGAGTAAGAGCGAGAAATGTGCCAAAAAACACTTGGATTTTACAACAGTACGTTTTCATGTACATTTTACGGGGTTCGATTAAAACTTCATTTAGATTCTTTTAGTAAATTTAATCAGCTTTAAGATGAAAAAAAGTAATGTTGTATCGGACAAATAGTTTCAGAGTTGTAGCCAAAAGAGTACTACAAACGTGTTTTCGCGGAGCTGTGGGACTGAAGGCAAGTTGGCCGATTTCTCCTTTTTTCCAAAAACGCAACTTCGCGAAAAATGGTCCGATTTCGGATTTCTTTTTTTCATTATGTAGGTACTAGTTCCAGCTACAATTAATATTCGAAGACCTTTCTTCGAAAAAAGCTTCGTTTTCGTGTTATAGATAAAAAAACAAAAATAACGGGTTTTTTTGGCGGTTTTTTGCGATTTTGAATATGAAGCTGATGGTTGCCGTGGTAGCAAACTTCAGATTCGGATTTAGCACCCCAAAAAACATAAAGATCCGTTGAGAATAAAAGTTCCGCAGTTTTTTCTTGAAAACGGCCTTTTGGAGCCTTATTTTACTGGACTAAAAGGTAAATGTCAGACTAGATTAGGAAGGGAAATTACTTATCGTATGGCAGTTTTAAATGTGATTTAACTATTTTTTTTTTTTTATAACCTTTCACCCAACAATAGTCTAGCAGAAAAACTATTTAATAAAAAAAATAGAGAAATTGGACTTAGCTGGTTTTGGAATACCATGCCTCAATTGAAAGGCTTAGAGGAGCCTTAACTCCGTCTGTCTAAATGGGTCTAATCACCATCATCTAAATTAGTTTCTTGTAGTTTATTGGGAGCTTTGAACGCTTGTGTAGTAAATGTTAGAATAGTCGGGAACGACGAGCAGTTCGTTGTATTTTAAGTCTGGTATGATCATTAGGGCATAAAAAATGAATATGTAGGATACATAATTAGAAAACATAAAAAGAAACACAATAAATGAATGTAAAAAAGCTAATAAAAACAATAAAATATGAATTATAAATATATTGTTGTAATGGAAATTTAAAAAATATTTAAAAAGACTTATTCATCCATTGTCCACAAATATTCATATTCTATATAATAGTTATTGTTTTATTTTTTTATTAAAATTTTGGGAACTGTAGTTTGTTTTGTTTTTATTATCTTTTTGAAGCCTCAATCAAAAGATTCCATAAAATTTAAGGTCTCAATAACCTAATTTACTGTTTACTTTTTCATTTTTCATGAATTCCTTGGAACTCAAACAGTATTTTTCTGTTTTTTTAATTGGTTCTTTCAACACTTATTATTGGAAAAAATGGATTGTTCCGAGAATTAATAATTTGATCCATTTCTCTTAGAAAGAACAGGAAAACAGAAACAAGAGGTTACTCATTTCTTCGCCAGCAAAAGCCCTATTTCTTTTCAAACTTTTGTTCTTAATAGTCTATTATAAATACTCTGAAATACAGTTTTACTTTAATTGGCAAATTGTAAAAAAAATAATATATTTTGGATAAAATATCGTAATTAATTTAAATATGATATGAAGTATGCAATAAAAAATATTGTTTCTATTATTTCAATAAATGTTTTATTGATGTACTGTAGTTTTCTTAAATGTTTATGCATTTTTTAACACCTTACACTCCAGACCTAATGAGATAAGACAATGTAGTATTTCATTTAAGATTTCTTGTATATAGTGATTTATTGGTATCAACATTTTTCAATTCTAGATACCGTTACCTGAAACAAAAATCGATTCTTAATTCTCTATACTAATACTTCTGCTTAAAAAAAATCTATAAGAAAAATAATCTATTTGAGACCTAAAAAAACATAAACACAAAAACATATCAATTCAAGAAAAAAAGATTCCTTAAACCATGGGGATGATGGGGTAAAAATTTGGTTCAGATTGGTTCATCAGTTTTTGTGGTTAGCGATCACAAACGAAAAACGGCTTGTCCTTTTATATAATAGTGTAGATAATTTATTATTTAAGAATCAGGTTCGCGAAAAGTCATTATGTAATAAATATATACAAATTAAACACCTCTTTAATTTATTTCTGCCTAGATAAATAATTTTTATATAGTTTGTACTTACTAATTTAAAAATAATGTATTTAATTAATAATTGTTTCATATTGAATAGCTGAAAGTACCCCGCTCCGCTACGGTTTAATATCATTAGGATGAAGACAACTTAAATTAGTAAAAGTTAAGCTTAACGTTGATAATTATTATTACTTAAATAAACCTGAACAATTCCATTCTTAGAATAATTTCAATAAGTAAATTTGACAATTTGCAAAAGTTAATTTTATATTATTTTGATAGCCCTCCAGTGAAGCTTCGAGGCAGCACTACCATCTTACCCAGCTCTGATAACAGACCATCAGCTTTTCTTATGGCATACTTTAAGTGAATATAGTCTTAACTTCTCAACTTTTTTGAAGAAAGTTTAGTCAAAGGAAATAAGGTTCTTCACCTCCTCGCTCCACTAACATTTAGGCGTAAAAATCAGCTGCAGACACAGTTTTCTTAAGTGATGTATTGGAGTTTAGGTCACGCTGAGGGATGTTAATACTGTACCTTTCTTCTCCATGGTAGAACATGATACGATACTAAAGAGAATCATACACTTGGTAGAACTATTGATTCTTATCTGTTTTTTGTCCCTACATCGAACTGACCTTACATGTCATCACCAGAGAACATAAGTCTTTTAACCTCCTCTTTAACATAAGTCTTTTAATAGCTTCTCTTCACGAAACAACTCAAACTTGTAAGTTGTAAGTAACCTCTGCAGCTACCATGAGTTCACAGAAAGTACCAATATTATAAGGTTTCGACGTCGATCGTATTTTTGTTTGTTTACAACTATAAGGAACTTAAACGGTGGTCAAAGTTAGCGGCTTAAAGATCTAACCTATTTTTTAACTTAGCTTATATCCAAATACCATATGATAATTAATCTTTTATTATTCACACAATAAAAATTGAAATCGCATTTTTCGGAAATTAGCCCTGATCCAGGCCGATTTTTTAAAATTCCTTTCTTAGCGAGCACCTACGGCCCTAGACGAATCTACATATCGAATTTCATTCCAATCCGTTCGGTGGTTTCCGAGATTTCGTGTTAAGTGAGTGAGTGGTATTTGACAAATATATAATAGATTAATCACGTGAGTTAATAGACTAAAAGTATACTCTTGTTCCTGTTGGAAGTTGAGTTTCTTTCCTCCATCTTTCATCGTTAAACCTATCACAGAAGACAATGAACAGAATCCACTCCCCAAGTATCCAACCATCCAACACGGGATCCGATATTTATTATACTTGTTGGTGAAATATTGCAAGATCAGCTATTTACTAATTAAATATAGAATATTTTCCTTTAGGTTTGCTGATATTTTATTGTTATATTGAATTAATTATTTAAAACTAGTATACCCCGTCGCGGCTTCACAAAATTGAATTCCATTTGTTTATTGATAAACATCTTGTATTGAAGCATGGAATTTAGTATTATTTCTTCAATGATATTTTATGACAGTTATTAATAACCTGGTTAAAAGTTGATTAGGTGTTTGAAGAGTATGCAAAAGCATAATTAG
Organism: Euschistus heros; assembly: GCA_003667255.2. Classification (NCBI taxonomy): domain Eukaryota; kingdom Metazoa; phylum Arthropoda; class Insecta; order Hemiptera; family Pentatomidae; genus Euschistus; species Euschistus heros. Next base: position 78,945 of record RCWM02000668.1, on the reverse strand, counting down.
ACATCCAATTTGTCAGAAATATTTTTATCCATTTATCTGGTTGGATTAGTAGATGCCGAATAGAATATCTAAAAATATTCATTTCCTTTCTTTTTTACGAATACAAAACCTGTTATGAAGTTACACCTCAACTCCAGATAAAAATAATTTTGTCTTGACTTTTTTTTTCTGTTTGACGTGTTCCTAAGTTATGGAATCCCACACGATGATAGAAGTGAACTGTCATCCCAAACTGATAAGTGCCCCTCCTAAGTGAGGACTTAATTTCCGCAGCCATTGAACACTTTGATAAAAGCGACGTCACACCTGTCGCTCTGGTTCAGATCGCCATAATTTCCCGACAGATAGAGGTATATTAGCATCTCGGGGCTTCCAATGTGTCTAATATCCAGTCTATATATGGAATATGAGTCCTCATTTCTGGCTTTCAAGTCGTTTTAAATTTTTTTTTCTTATATTGAAAATATAAATCGTTTAATATTTTTTAAATTGCCCACTGCAACTATTTCAATCAGATATGTATCATCAGTTTTTATTTTCAAATTTTTCGAATGTTTATTAAATATGATTTAATGTTAAAGTATTTATTGAAGTTATTTTTTAAAACTTAGAATAGAATTAGCAATTATTTTTTTTATTTTTTTATTTATTTAATTGAAATTTACAGCTGTTTATAAAAATATATTATACATCAAGTAAATACGATGATAATGATAAAAATAACACGTCACTTGTTTTTAAAGCAACTACCCAATGGTAGCACTTATAAAGGTTCTATATAATGAATTATATTAGAAGGTCTCGAGGCCATCTTCTTTTCAGACGCCTTGGAGGGTTATCTGGAATGGAATGAGAAGCAATTTGTGATACTAATCGGTTTGAATGGTTGTGGAGTTTGCTATGAAAGGATTGATATCTGGTTTGAGCTAAGTCAGAAACGTAAGGTATAATATTAAGATCTTTGTGGATAAGTTTGTTTGTGACGAAGTAAGAAGCATTAAGGATTTTGGATTGTAAGGATTGGATACGAGATGAATTGGATGGTTTAGTGGAACCCCAAAGCTCAACTCCGTACGTCCAGATAGTTCTAATCACAGTCATGTATATTAGTCTTGTATGTGGATTCCAAGTAAGACGTTTGCCCAGATGGAGTCCTAGGTATCGGATCTGTTCAACGGGGATTAATGGGACATCATTAAAGGATCCTGAAGGACAGGAAGTCATAGGTTTTCTACAAAGGGTAGAGGTTATTTAATGGGATTTATTTTAATTCTCCATTTTCGAAACAATTCTTGAAGGTTTAAGATATGGGATTGGAGTGTCTGCGTAATTATTTTTAAATTGCAAATCTTTAATAAAATGAAAAATTGATAATCTGAAAAAAAGACTCACTATTTCTGAATTTAAAACATATCTAAATTTAAACTCTTGTAGTAGGCAATTAGGATTCATAAATTAATTGTCACTTCTATTGGGATTCTTTTATTATAAAACTAGTTTCGAATGCTAAACATCCATTTTCAGTTGTAAAGAATTCAAAACATCAGCACATTGTTACATGTTGGACAAGATATCAAATATATTAGTACTCACCTGAGGAGATCTAACAGATATCTGAAATATATCCAAAGTGGAAGAGGAAGAGCCGGGGCCAGGTTGCCTAAATTTTTTAAAGTTTAGCCCTATGATTCATTGGATTTTGCAGTTCCTATTGGAAACAACTTTTAAATGGGGCTATTGGAAAGGTTTTCTGGTCATTTAAACAAAAATCTGGATTGATTATGAACGATTTTATCATTTCAAATTATTCATAAATATTTCTTTTTAGGCTATTTTCTACTTGATGCATTTTTTTCACTCCGGAGCCTTTATTGGAATTGGAATTTTCGGTTTTATTATTGTATGCTCTTATATGTTCTTTAAGAACAAAAGTGAAATCCCATATTAAACCCCAAAACCTTACCTACCTGCCCCCTTCCTCATTCCACGATGGATATATTTCATATATCTGTTAGATCTCCTCAGGCTAGTTCCATTGTATTATTTCTTGTCTTACATTTTTGAAAACTTTAGTATATATAATCCATGTGACCTAGTACTGATGGGTTGAAAATTTTGTATGTTTTAGAACTGAAGATGAATTTTTAACATTCGAAACTAGTTTTCTAATAAAATAATTTCAATAGAAGTGGCAATTAATTCATCAATACTCATTGTATTGAACCTTCTATACCCTCATGCGTACCTCAAGTGCATACTTACTTTGGTTTGTATGTGGATTCCAAGTAAGAGGTTTATCCAGATGGAGATCTAGGTAGTGGATCAGTTCAGCAGAGATCAGTGGGGTATCATGTTAGAGTACTGAAGGATAGGAAGACGTCATTTGTATGAATTTATTTTGATCCTTCAATGTTCACACCATTCTTGAAAGTTTGTGGAATTGGAGTGATTGGGGATAAATAAATTAAATATAAAAACAGTAATAGAACCTTTAAAGTCAATCATAACATCCTATTCCTCTCCCTTTAACCAATCAGCAGGTGTTCTTCAAGGAAGTATCCTAGGTCCAATCCTCAAAACGGTGTATACAGCTGACATCCCTACGCATCCCAGCACCATCCTCACCACGTTCGCTGATGACACTAGTGTGTTATCAATAAACAATGATCCATTTATTGCCTCCCAGATACTCCAATCCCATATCTTAAACCTTCAAGAATGGTGGTCGAAAATGGAGAATCAAAATAAATTCAAATAAATCCTATCAAATAACCTTTACCCTTCGTCGCAAACCTATGACTTCCTGTCCTATGTATCCTTTAATGATGCCCCACTAATCACGGCTGAACACATCCGCTACCTAGGACTCCATCTGAACGAACGTCTTACTTGGAATCCACATACAAGACTAAAACGACAAGAAACTGCCCGTCGCTTTCGGCAACTTCAACATTTACTTGACAAACGTTCAAAGCTCCCAATTAATTACAAAAGACTAATATATATGACTGTGATTAGACCTGTCTGGACGTACGGAGTTGAGCTTTGCGGCTCTACTAAACCATCCAATTCATCGCATATTCAATCCTTACTATCCAAAATCCTTAAAAAAATCCTAAATGCTCCTTACTTCGTCACGAACAAACTTATCCACAAAGATCTATATATATATATACCTTATGTTTCTGACTTAGCTCAAACCAGATATCTATCCTTTCATAGGAAATTCCACAACCAATAAACCCATTAGTATCACAACTCGCTTCTCATTCCATTCTAGATAACCTTCTGAGGCGTCTGGAAAGAAGTTAGCCTCGGGACCTTCTAATATAGTACCTCATTATATTGAACCTCTATAAGTGCTACCAATGGGTAGTTGCTTTAAAAACAATTGAAGTGTCATTTTTAGCATTATCATCGTATTTAATTGATGTATAATATATTTATATTGTATATACAGTTGTAAATTTCAATTAAATAAAAAAAAAAAATTTAAAAGGTGTACATGTTTTTTTTGTCTACATTTTCTACATTGCTATATATACATTTATATATATAATTCAAAAGAAGCTTTGGTAATTTAAAACAAAATACAGTTTAAGAGAGCTTTATAAGATAGGATCCTGTAGTTATATTTTTCCTTATCCTTCCCAAGAATGTTAGGTTACAGTTTTGATGTTCTAAAACTTTTTGTCTAGAATTGATTCAGGGAGTTTATCAAGTAAATGTTGAAGCAGTCCGAAACGAAGAGTAGTTCTTGCCGTTTCAGTCTTCCAAGTTAGTTGCCATTAGTTGTACCGTGGAAGTCCTAGTTAGGAACTCTTCCTAAGAAACTGTATGTTATTTAAGTATATCTTAGTTATAAGAACTTAAACGGAGGCAGTGAGGAGTTGTTACGATTTAATAGAATTTATTTTAACGCTTAGGTTTTCCTTGGTTCTTTGATATGTTAAACAAGGAATTCTGAACCTTAGAGAAAAATACTTATGTATCAGAAAACTATTGTAATTAAGATTATGATATTAATTTTCTAATTAGGGATGCAGTCAAACAGTAACACCACGTCTAAATATAAAAACGTCTAAAACGACACTGGAGAGAAGACGAATGATGACTCCAAATGGCATTAAAGTATTCTTCTTCGTTCTTCTTAACAGTTAACTATTCTTTTATCATGATTTAATAATTAATATCATAATCTTACAATAGTTAATAAATAATCTATGGAGCGGGTAAGTAGCTTTTTATGGATAGATAAGTACTTTCTTTGGGCTAAATCAGCAACATAATATAATAAAATATTACAACATACTATAAAAAAAAATTGCTAGATAATAATAATAATAATAACAACAGCGACTAAACTGTCTGGTCTTAAGTGCTAGACTGGACTTAAACTGTTATTAGTCCAGTCAATAAACACATTGTGGAGTGCATGAAATATGCGATAATTTTTGACTTCATAGCTTCTTTAGAAATAGTTAGAAGGTAAACATACTAAAAGTCCCCGCCCCTGGGGGTGAGCTAACGGTGGGTGAAGGGAGGGGAGAAGGTCCCAATTTTGTGTATTTCAATTATATCTCGAAAAAAGTGGACTCTAGAAAAATATGCTACGAATCAAAATTAAAGCTAATTAAATTTCCCATTAAATTAATTATACACACACTCGTCGAAATCCCAAAGATTTTCGAGATATACGTTATTAATAATAATTTTAGAAAATAAAAAAATGTTTTTCACACTTTTTGTTAAACATTTGCTTCAAATACCAAAAACGTATATAAAAAATTAAAATTTAATTTAATTTAATTCTCTACAATTTTGATTCTTTCGTTTTTTTCCGAGAAACGATTGTGGAAGGTACTAAAAGCAAAAGTTTGAGTACTAAAAAGAAGTGAGGTGACATTTGTTTTTTCCCGAAAATCACCTATTTTCAATAACGAATATCTCGTAAACGGTTAGAATTACAACAAATGAATGCAGAATCAATGTTATAGGAAATTTAATTAGCTTTTATGTTTATTCGAAACATATTTCTCTAGAGTCAATTGTTTTCAAGATATAATCGAAAAAACTAAAAAATGAACTTCTCCCCCCATCGTTAGCTGACCTCCCAGTGGCGGGGACTTTTAGTATGTTTACCTTCCAACTATTCCTAACGAAGCTATGAAGTCAAAAATTATCGCTTATTCTATGCACTCTACACTCCTCATTTATTACTGATTGACTGGACTACATATACAGTAGACCCTCGGTATAACGCGCCTTGTTATACCGCCGATTCGGATATAACGCGGGTCAAGCTCCGGTTCCGATCCTGATTCAATTAAAATTAATAAAAAATAAGATTACATCGTATTATGGTTTTAGAACCAACAATAGAAAACTTGAAAACAATTCATTACAAAATTGAGTCATAAAAACTAGAGAAAAAAACAAAAAGGCTCCAATGTTTAATAAGTTCTGTGGAAAAGTGAACTGTGCAAATTAAGTTACATTTGTTAATTTTTTTTTTTAAGATACTTCTAATTTTACTTAACATTAAAAGGAATTTGCAAAGGAAAAAAATTATAACTGGTTGTTAACGTAGGAAGTAAAACTAGGTAAATAGGTCGTTTAGAATGAATTACGATTGTCTAACCAAGTTTCATTGTTTTTGTTTCAATATTACAACTTTTTAAAGTTTGATTTTTATTAGAATTTTTAAAAAAAAATTTAGGAAAGAGTGTGTACATCGCTTGGTCGTCCCGGAAATAAGCCGAAATGTGTTGATTAGACAATGTCAATTGAATATCTTCCCGGTAACCTACCTAGATGACGTGCGGAGAAGTTTTCTCTATTCCTGCCTTCTTGGTACACAGAATCCCCCTCACTTCCTTTTTAAAAACTGTGTATTATTCCTTTAGTTGTTGCCCGAGATCATAGTGCATTTTCATAATTTGTTGACCCCCAATGATTCATACTTCTGCCTTCGTTATACCGCGGGTACGTCTATAACGCGGGAGGTTTCATTTCCCCTTAACCCGCGTTATAACGAAGGTCCACTGTACTTTTATGGTTAGAAATTATAATCCAACCAGATGGATCGATAAATTGGATGTCTAATTAAGTTTTAAGTTCTCCTCAAACCCTTATCTATGCAATTTTAACCAGGTTAAAAATTTCTACCATGCGTGAAAATATCACTGAAGAAATAATGCTAAATTCCATACTTCAATACAATATTTTTATCGACAAACAAATGAAATTCAATTGTTTTACAATAATCTAAGCTCTTTGTGTATAAGAGCGGGCGAAGCCGCGAATGGGTATTCTAGTTTGATATGATTAATTTGGACTGTTAATATCCGTTAAGATTTTAATTATCAGTTGTCGGTATAAATTTAAATAATTATAGTACAGAATCAATTAAGATTGAAACAAAGTGATAAATATGTTAATTTTTTTATAAAATAATCTGTCTTCAACCTTTTTTTTTTTCCTTGTTAAATTTTTATTTAATTCATGCTCTTTTTGAACGAGTCGTTAATTGTATAACAGACTGGAGAATTAAATGTTCATTAGTCGATGCCCCGCCAGATAGAGCTCTGCTGAGCCGGGCAGATCTCTGAAGCTCTTAACGAATTCAGATAGTGGTGACATAATCTCATTACCATAGCTCACTCATAATTATAGCTGCCCGCCCCTAGGAGTTCAGGGGGGAGGTGGATTTTATTAATTAATTATTTGAATTAATCATGAGTTCCTCAAATCGTCCTCGCCATCCATCTTCAGGAAATAAGGCACTTGATTGTTAAATAGATCCGTTCGGTTACATCATTGTAATTCACAGCTGTTTAAAAAGAAATACATCAAGTTAAAGCAAGGAAATATGAATTAAATTATATGTCAATGAGAATTTTAAGACCTTATCGAACAGAAACCCAATGTAAACTCTTATTTGCTTAAAGCCATATGGACTGCCGCATGCCAGACTTACGGACCCCCCAAAAAGATACATATTCGAAAATCTAAATATTTTAATCATGATTGTTAAGTCTAATAACGTACTTACTTCCTTACATTTAATAAAAATAATAATAAAATAAAATATGGAAATATGGGAAAGAACGAGGGAAATAATGTAGAAGGTGATAAAAGAAAAGAAACGGATAAAAAAATGAAGGTGAAGGAAAATAAAAGTGGAAAGATAAAAGTAAAAGGAAAAGAATATCAAAGAACACTTACCCACCGAACCACACTTGTGAGGAGAAGGACGATGACTGATGTGAAACAGTAAGAACAGCTGGGTAGGTAAAAGGGAGAAAAGGCGCGGGACACATGGATACAGTATAAGAAAATGAAACAATGAAAATGTAACAAAAAATAGAAGAAAAATGAACAACAGAGACTATAAGATAACAAAATAACAAATCAATATAAACAGAATAAAAAGTGATAAATACTATAATGCCAATGCCATAAGTTCCTTCTTAAACGTGGTGTTACTTTGACTGCATCCCTGATTATCTTCTTCTCCAAAATCTTTATTGCACTATGCAATTAATAAGCATTATTTCCTCAACGATATTTTCACGCATAGCAGTAATTTTTAACCTGGTTAAAATAGCATGATTAGGAGGTTGAGACTACTTAAAAGCATTTAGACATCCAATTTGGTAGAAATAAATTTATGGATCCATCTGGTTGGATTTTAATTTCTATCCATAAAAGTGTATGAATGTTTGACAAACCTCTTTTCTAGCACTAAAGACTATACATTTTAATTATTATTATTATTATTATAGGGAAATTTATTATACACCTTCCTAAAACTATGAAGATGTAATTAAAATTCGGAACATTTGGGTTTGGTAGTTTTACCATTGTAAACTCAGTTGCAGAATGGCCACGTATCGGTCGATTTTTAAACTGTACACGGATCTACATGACACTATATATATTTAAAGCTTTTTTAATAACAATTTAATTGAAAATAACAAGACTAAAACGACAAAAACTGCCCGTCGTTACAGACTACTTCAACATTTACTAGACAAACGTTCAAAGCTCCAAATTAATTACAAAACACTCATTTACATGACTGTGATTAGACCTATTTGGACATACGGAGTTGAACTTTGGGGCTCAACTAAACCATCCAATTCATCTCTTATCCAATCCTTACAATCCAAAATCCTTCGAAAAATCCTCAATGCTTCTTAATCAGCTGACATACGAACTCACCCTACCACTGTCCTCACCAATTACGCTGATGACACGTGTGTGTTAAATTAAACAATGATCCCTTTATTGCCTCTCAAACACTCCAATCCTATATCCTAAACCTTCAATGTGTCAATTATGGAGAATCAAAATAAATCCAAACAAATCTCACCAAACAACGTTTACCCTACGTCGTAAGCCAATGACTTCCTGTTCTACAGTATCCTCTAATGATATTCCACTAATCCCTGTTGAACAGATCCTCTACCTAGGACAAACGTCTTACTTGGAATCCACATACAAGACTAAAGCGACAAGAAACTGCTCCTCGTTACAGACTACTTCAACATTTACTAGAGAAACGTTCAAAGTTCCCAGTTAATTACAAAATACTCATATACCTGACTGTGATTAGACCTATTGGGACGTACGGAGTTCAGCTTTTGAGCTCCACTAAACCATCTAATACATCTCTTATCCAATCCTTACAATCCAAAATCCTTCGAAAAATCCTCAATGCTCCTTACTTTGTGACCAATAAATTGATCCATAAAGATCTTAATGTTCCATATGTTTCTGATTTAGCCCAAACCAGATACCTATCCTTCCATAGTAAGCTCCATAACCACTCCAATCCACTAGTCTTCCAACTTGCTTCCTCCTCCATCCCTGATAATCCTCCGAGGCGTCTGAAAAGACTAGAGACCTTTTAGTGTAGATTTTATTAAAGTGCTACTAGTGAATAGTTATTCACAAGTTATTTACATGCCATTGTATTCACTGTCAACACATTTACTTGATGTATATTGTTTTGTACAGTTGTAAATATCAATAAATAAAAATAAAAAAAATTGAAAATAAGTAAATTTTATCATAAATTTCTAGCTCTATATAACACCGTACGTTTGTAACTTCTCTCGAATGGTGTTCGCCACGTATCACCAAACTTCACTGCGCACCACATATTGATCACTGTTTTATGCCAATGTAATTGAAAACCTTTAAATTTTAATATTTCGAAACCTTCCTTGAACTATGATGATCATGAGGTCAAAAGATTGGTACAGTAGTTTTCGCAGTAAGCGATCGCAAACGAAAAATGGCTTGTCATTTTATATAATAGTGTAGATATGTAAGCATTTATTATTAGGAATGCTTAGTTATTTATCTATTCTATTCGAAGACAAGTTTTGAATGTTAAACATTCATTACTATATCTGAAAACAATAACAAAATTCAAAACATAGTTTATGTATAATACTTTTAAAATCATACGTTCTGATCCTCGTCTAAGACTCAGTTTTTAATTTTAATATATGAGTTGTTAATCCAGACGGACAGGGACTATTAAGAAACTTGCGGGTAATGGACTGCGTTATCACTGATTACAACAAAAGGAATACAAATCATAGTTTTACTCACATTATCAAAAATCGACATTTTTATTTGTTAATAATTTCTATTCGGGAGATATAATTTTATTGATTTCATCGTGTTGGATTTTTATTTCTAATCATAAAATTATACGATAGAGTGACAAACCTTGTTTCTACCACTGACCATTGTACATTGAAATTTTTACATTTGTAAATTTTATTATTTGTAAACTTTTCTAGAACTATAGAAACGATGTAGTTTTAATTTAATACGGATAAGTTCTAGTAGTGTCACTATTGTAAAATTTATTGCGAAATAGCGCAAAAATTTTATACAGTTGTAAATATCCATAAAAAAAAAAAAAAAAATAAGTTCGAATTATAAACATTTTAATATCAATACACAGCTATCTTTTTTTTTTTACGGTGGTCCATCACTGGGTTTCCCGTGCGGTATGATGATATGTGAAGGCCTGACGGATGATGCAAGTCGTTCACCTCTCTCAGATGTGACGGTCAGTGAGAGACCGCCTCGACATAAAGGATATGCAAATGGTGACAGTAGGTGTGTTTATTTCAGTGTGGGAGCCCCAGGGGCCCACGCTAGAGGTTACATCTGGTCTCAGGTTCGATTCCACGAGTTGGCTATTAGGTAATTAGTTCTAGCTGGGGTAGAATAGCTAATGGTGCAATGGTCTTTGTTGTTTTGTTGGTGTTCTATTTTTAGCTATTGAGAATTAAAGTGATCTAACCTTAAATTGAACAGTCCGTTCTTCTCGTGTTTCTTTTTCATTTTCGATATTATTCATGTTTAAAAATAATAAGAAATACATAAAACAGCTTTGAACTCAAAACTGTATAATCTCCTGTCCCTGCACCCCCCCCCCCCCCCCGACCATTAGGAATGAGTTCCAAATGTAATACCAATCATACTGCGTAATTAATTCGGTAGATAACTGACTCACCTACAGTGGCGCAAATTTCTTTGGTGGTTTCCTAGGGGCTTAAAAAATTTTTAATCAAGTTAAAATATTAGAAATATAAATTTTTTTGTTAGGTTATAGGGAAGACCTTACGAAAAAAATTCCGAAATCAGACCATTTTTCGCGAAGTTATGGTCTTGGGAAAAATTGTAGAAATTAGCCAACCTGACCGGGTAAAAATCCCTTAATTCACTGTGGAAACAAGTAGGGTTAGGCGGTAGTCGATAATTAGCACTATCGATAGGCCGATACCATCGGTTGAGAACTATCGATTGCTATCGATAGTTATTCGATAGTTGCTTCCTTTTTTTTCCAAAGCTATTCATTAAAGAATTTCAACTAATTTAATTAAATTCAGGGTTATAAATTATTAAATTACCTATAAAGATCATATATATGAGAGAAAAAACTAATTTATTTGAATTTTATAAAAGTATTTACAATTTACATGTTTACAATAATAATAAACATATCAAATCTTCATAAAAAAAAAATAACGAAATAGTTAATTTCAAGAGTCAAGTGTGCTCCTTAAGCCACATATTATAGTGTCCATCGATAGGCTTGACCTATCGATATATCGACAGTAACTATCGACTTTCGCCCAACCCTAGAAACACGTTTGTCATACTGTCTTGGCTATAACTCCGAAACTATAAGTCCGATCCAAAATTACTTTTTTTTTAATCTTAAAACTGGTTAAATTGACTATTAGAATCCATCTACGAAATTTGCGAATGAAAGGATTCATTTAGGAAAAAGACAATCAAATTCGTCGATCACTTAAAAAGAATGAATAACAACAGGGTTACGAGAGATACATTTTCAATCATGTTCATAAAAGCAAAAATCGTAGCAAATGGATTTAGGGAATTAAGATAGACATGGTAAAGATTGGTATAACAGCTAACGCAATGCAAGACCGAACAGCATGTAGAAGAATGGTACTAAACTATAAGGGTTTCCAGAAGAAAGAAAAGAGTAAGAATTAGCATCTGAACAGAAAATAGAAGGATACAGCAAAGTGAACGGATTAAGAACTTTTGGAAATCAAGGAAAGAATACGGACATTATTGCACATGAATGAGAAAAAAAAATGTATGTTTTGATACAAACAACAGACAAAAAACTACAAAAGATTGTTCGTCTGTTTTTAGAACTGATGATGGATGTTTAACATTCGAAACTAGTCTTTAAACACAGGAAGTCTAATAGAAGTAGAAAATAATTTATCTATTATAATTGTATGATTCGTCTCTACTATCATGGTGTACCTCAAGCGATTTCATTGAATCCATGGCCAGTAAAAGGTTAATTACAGGTGAGTTATGCATTTGTTTTTGTTTTTTTGTTTTTTCTAATCATCAAATAAGCACTAACAGCCGACTATTGAAAATCTCCGAAATTTAATTTTTTGTAAAATGCTTCAATATGTTTTAAAAATCGTGACAACTTTAATCGCTAAGCATAAAAATCTGCACCTATCTACTTGAGGAGGTAACTTTCAAAACGTGTTTTGTCAGAGTAATCCCACTTTTCAGCAATAACAAAAACGTTTATTATGAGATGTAATTTTCCTTCAGAAACAAAAATTCCTAATTAAACTTATAGCATCTATAAAAACACATTACAACAAGGTCAGAAATATTCCTTACTCCTGAAATTAGCATTTTTAATTTTAAATATGGACAAAACACGGTTTGATGAAATAACAAAGGGACAAAACACTGTCTGAAGTGGCTATGTTTTATTTTACAGAAGTCACTGTTTGCTCAAAATTACACAAAATAAAAATTATAATTACATAATAGATGAGGTATGTTAATGACACTCATAATTTTCGGGGAATATTTTCATTTTCTTAACAGTCGCTAGTTTTTAAATATGCAGTTCACATCTTTCATTTTCTAAACAGTCACGAATTTCATCCTCTTCCACAGCATTTTCAACACTTGAGAAGTCGAACAGTACAACCTTGTAACAGTGTAAGCAGTTATTGTCAATGTTGTCATTATTGTCAATAATGCAGCGTTCCCATTGGCTTAGTGGGCAAAGCATGGTTTGAACTAAAACACTCTTTGCTGAAAACCCTGATTTGTTTAGATAAAGCTTGTAAACTAATTTTGGATGGGACAAAGCTTGTTTTGATAGGTAATACTCATCACATATTGTAGGGTTTTGAAAAACAAATCTAGTGATACCAAAAACTCAAAAAAACATTTTTTGTGACAAAACCAGGGTTTGAAATCCATAATTAAAAAAAATAATAATAAAAACCAAATCCGATCAAGATTTTTATCTGGAATTTTTAAAATCATTTGATGATTTTTATTTTTCATCTTAAGTGATAAAAATCAAATTCTGATCATATTTTTTGAACAAAATTTTTACAATTAACAATAATAATAATTTTTGAGTAATTCCTTTCTAAATCAGAAAGTTGAATTTTCTCCATGATAATATCATGGAAATAATTCAAAAAATAATATTGTATACAAAAATATTAATCAATTTGTGTGTAAAAGGTGATTTTTTTTTTTTCTGATCAACATTTTTTTGATCGCAATTTAATCATTATTATTTATGCAATACCGTATCACTCAGTGGTCATAATTTTTAATCAAATCAACAAACATCATAATTCAATTGAAATTTTTATTTGTAATTCAGGAATGATTTTTAAATTAAAGATCAAATATAATAATTATTATATAATCTTTTGGAAAAAAATAATTATTGATTTCAAACTCTGGACAAAGCACATTTTGAAAGTTACCTCCTCACTTAGTGAAGTTTAATACCCGACTTGAAAGCCATTGTAGATGTCGTCATTTGTCATTACAAACAGCTGGTCGCCATGGCAATCTAAAGGATCTGAGTTTCATTAAATGCTTTTGAATAATGACGCGCTTAATATTCACATAAATTTTTATTGATGTTTACAACTAATTTCTGATAATAAGTTTCCTTAAAAATGTCATAAAACGAAAGTTATCAAGTAAATAACCTTCAAATGCCCCTAAAAGGGACCCAATATTGAACTAATGGAAGCCCTAGACAAAGCTTCAAGTATGAAACAGAAGAGGGCCATTCTACTCGACAAATAGCTCAACTTTATGGAAATAGATCGGTGCCTTTGTCCTTTGATTCTCCCTCGTTCTAAACCTCAGCTCTCAATTCTCTGGTCTCTCTTCTGTTTTGATTCAGTTTGTATTCACGCTTTTTTTTTTTTTAATTAAAGCCCAAAAAGCTTTTTCACTATTTCCCCCGTTGGATGAATTTGAATATTCGGTTTGATTATATTTTCAAAGTTGTGTCCCTCAAAGTTGGAGCTGTATTAGCTGGAACTCTGTGCACTGAAGTTCTGTAACAAAGTATTTGATAAATTATTTACCAATTCATTAATAGATAAATCTAGGAATCCTTCTTAGCTTTGATGTCTTGTCTTACATTTTTTAAATTAATGTATATATTATCTAGGTAGCAAAGGGCTAATGTTTTTTTGTTGTTTTTTTTTTTTTTTTTTTTTAAAAACTGATGATAATTGCTTAAAATTTCGAAACTAGTCTATATATACTGTTGCATAAAATAACAATCCATTTTTTGTTTGTGAGCACTAACCGCGAAAAATACTAAGCCAATCTGTACCAAATTTTAACCACATCATTTTCATAGTCCAAGGAAGGTTTATCAATAACAAAATGTGCGTAGTTTCAATCAAATTGTCAAATAAACATCTGGTACGCAATGAAGTTTGATAATCTAGGTCGCGAGCACCATTCGAGCGAGGTTACAAAGGTACCGGTTATATACAGTTAGAAAATCATGATAAAATTTTGTCACTTGAGGTACACCATGATGGTATAGAAGGATCGATACAATTAGGATTGATGAACTAATTGCCACTTCTATTGATCGTTGGCCAAAGAGGTATCTCGGGTAGGGAGGTTCATTTTCTTACGTTCTTACGGGGTTTTTTTTATGAATTTTGTTTTAAAAAAACGGCCAAAACCAAATATTTAAGCCTTATAACTTCTTTGTTTACTGATATTTTAACGCTATTTTTTTTTACTGTAATTACTAATACATTGTTCATGTAAAATAAAAAATATTTGATGCAAAAAAACTTTATGTCTAGTCTTAAAATAATTTGGATTTGGCTGTTTTGCTTACTTTTTTTTATTATTTTTTTTTTTTTTTTTTGCCTTTAACAAGATTTAACGAACCCCCGGGTTGTTTTTATTAGTTTTTTGCATCAAATCTTTTTTATTTTACATGGACATTGTATTAGTAATTACAGAAAAAAAATCGTGTTGATATATCAGTAAACAATAAAGTTATAAATAAGCCATAAATGTTTGGTTTTGACCATTTTTACAAAAAAATTCATAAAAAAAAAAAACCGTAAGACTTTGTACGCAGGTAAGTGACCTTAAATAGGTTCAAAACGAACCTCCCTACCCGAGATACCTCTTTGCCCAACGTTCTTCCGAACTCCCTGTGTAGCAGTTATAATTACTTGGTGACGTTTTGTCGAATTTGGAAATCATTGCACTTAGTGACTTTTACCTCCAAGCAGACGATATATTTAAAATAAGAAAAATCATATAAGTATTTTTGTTTAAACCAATCAAGGAATGACCCATTTTCTACTATTGTGGACTGTAGTGGATAAAGCTTTCCATTCTAGTCATAAATTCGAATTATCCTCGAAGGCTTACCTGTACGCAAGGTCTAGTTACCTTACTCCTTAGACCGGACAATTTATGTATAGCGAGCCAAGTTGGGGGCATAAACCCGGAAACTTAAGTACTTAGAAACAGGCCCTCGAGAACAGGGTGTGGTTCGGCAACTAGCAACCTAACATGGTCCTTGCAGCTTGTTGCGCCATGTTTCCATGTACCTTTCATGTTCCTCTCCAGGAAATACTGTTAAATTTTCTTATATGCCGAAAAGTTCGTATAATTATTAAAATTAATCATTGGTAAAATTAATGATGGTTTATATCCTTTTTTTTTAATTGAAATTTACACTATAATTACCAAAAAAATACATTTAGTAATTGTGATAATAGTGTTTACAATATCCGGATAATTGCTTGTGAAACAACTAACCCTTAGTTGTATTTCAATAAAAGTTCTATTTGAGGTCTTGAAGCCATCTTTTGAAACCACGTAAGGTTTTAGTTGCAAGGATTGGATACGAGATTTGATCCGAACATCACAGTTGATAAAGGCAAAGATCAGATTTGATTAGGAAGAGGCCTTATTTTTTGTTTGGTCGTTTTAAATGTGATTTAACTAGTTTTAACAGTCTACTTCAACATTTATTAGACAAACGTTCAAAGCTCCCAATTGATTATAAAATTCTTATTTACATGACTGTGATTAGATCTATTTGGACGTACGGAGTTGAGGGCTCCTCTAAACCATCCAAGTCATCTCGTATCCAATCCTCACAATCCAAAATCCATCGAAAAATCCTCAATGCTCCTTACTTTGTCACCAATAAACTTATCCATAAAGATCTTAATGTTCCATATGTTGCTGAGTTAGCCCAAACCAGATACCTATCCTTTCATAGTAACCTCCATAACCACTCAAATCCACTAGTTTCTCAACTTGCTTCCCACCCCATTCCCGATAATCCTCCGAGGCGTCTGAAAAGAAGATGGCCTAGAGACATTCTAGTGTAGAATTTTATTGAAGTGCTAAAATCTCGTAGAAAAACTATTTAAAAAAAAAAAAAAAAAAAAAATCTGAAAATTGAACTTAGCTGGTTTTGAAATTTGACACCGTATTTGCTGTTATTTTTTTAAAGGAATTTACTTTTTAAAAAATTACGTTCCATGTCCACCTTTAATGATCAATACATATTAAAATTCTTAGCTTATTGGCTTGGAATTTTTTACTTTCTAAGGCCATCTGAATATCAAATGAAGACTTAATCTCGTAAGACTTTTTTTTTTTGTTCTATGGATTAGAATATTATAATCCATTGAAAATTCGCTCGTACTCTCCCAATCGCTTGTAATTCTAAACAACTACTTCAGTGGCATTAAGTAAGATGGTTTGTTAGAAACTTTTGAATAACTTCGATCTCGAAGAACATCGGCTCCTTAAAGACATTAAACAGATATTAGCGTTGACTAAGTTTGAAAAGAAGACGACGCCATTATGACTGGGTGAAAACACCTTTCCATTGTTCTCTTTACAAAAGGCTATCGGCTACGATTCTCTTCCGATCATTACCGACCCGGCTCATTATATCTCTCGGATTATAATCCCAGTTAGTTACTAAAAACGGGACCTAAATAGCCGAGGAAATTGGGGATTAAAGGTCAAAAGATCCCGACTTGGTTATAATATAGCCTGATCTATATCCTATCTCTATTCCGCAAAATGGCTACTTAAATTAAATGTGTACCCTATTTAAACACAATCAAGCAATAGTTTTGAATGTTGAGTGTCACAATTTAGCTGTGCTGCCGCGCCCCCAACCCAAAATAGCCGCCACCAAGCATACCAAGGAATACCCGCCAATGCTTGAAATAATACCTTTTTTCGGGTATTATCTTTATTATCCATCTCAATTTCTTAACCTTTTTTACTGACATTTTGCTGGGTGACTAAAAAAAATAGAAAGTGTACAGGTACAAAATATAATATTAGGAATTAATAATAAAACAATTAGTAGGTATATTTTTTTTATATTTTAATAACATCTAATTTATTTAATTCAAACTTTTATTCAATATTTATCACAAACTGGCACACATAAAGACGAATAAGAGGCAGACTAGTAAATATATATATGGTAACGGTCGGGTTAAGAGGAGGCAACCCCTAAGCCCGCCCAGAATACGTTTTATCGATTCTTACCTTCTTCCGATTTATTTCGATCTATTTCGGTGTTTGAGTCTTCTCATTTATTTACGGAGAAACTTTAAATCCCTGTTCAAAGTAATATTAACTTCTGTTTACCTTATGATATTAAAATGAGAAATAAGAAAATAATGAAGTGGAAATAAGAAAATGTCAAAATGTAAGACACTAAATCAATTTTGAATTAATTTTATATTAAATCAGAAACAATATAATGCTAAACCACCAGTAATGTTAATTCTCGATAAACTTTGTGATGTGAGGGAAGTGTAAATAACAAATTATGAATATTTAAAAGACAGAATCCTTAGGTATTTATTTAATAACTCCTATTTTTACATAACTACATGTTTCAGAGAAAATGCTCCATCATCAGGCTTCTAAAATTTTTTAAAAATACATTAATCTATAACATTACACCAATAGTTTTACAATTATATAATATGTCATTTACCTCTTAATCATGTGATTATTTTCACATTGTCCATTCTCCATGTTATAAGGGATTATATAATATAAGACAGAATCCTTGTTGAAGTTATGATGTTAATTTCAGCTATATTTTCTCAAGGGAAGTGGAAATAAGAAAATATGAAACCTATGATATTACTTTCTCACATTTATTTTTAGATCGATTGTTTAAGTATTATTGAAAAGAATGCATTAAAAATATATACTATTTGTCTCATTTTAGGACAATAAGTATATACAAAACACACCAAATGGATGACAAAGAATCCACTTACAAATTTTGTTAACTTCTGTTTCACTTATTTACATTATACAATACAGTAAGTGAAATTTTACTGAAATTTTATCAAATTGATACAACAAATAAAATATATAAAACACCAAATCCATGTACAAATTATTGTTCTTAAGTTTTTTAGCACTTTTACACATTAGATAAGAGGAAATAAGAAAACATGAATTGATAAAACACTTAATCTTTATAAAACTTATTTTGTTAACTTCTGTTTCACTTATTTACATTTAGAGACTAAATATCAATATAACACACTAAACAACACAATCCAAGTTGAAACTGTAGAAGTGATTGTTTACATGTGAGGTTATAAGAAAGAGCTATCGATAAATGTAAACTCGAAGTGAAGCGTAAGGATCGAACTGGTCGGTGTAGCGCGGGTCAACCTTGTTTGGTGCTTCTTCTTAACCCGACCGTTACCTATATATATATATATATATATATATATATATATATATATATATATATATAAAGTCAAGGTCCGAAGCAGGCTAGTATTAGCCTTAATCCTATCTCTAGTCACAACAAACAATGTACTTGTATAAATAGAGCTGCATCAGAGCAATAAACCAGTTATTCTTTAACAGTCATTACGTGCGTTTCATTATCCCTTTTATTTCTTTTTTTTAAAGTTTTGAGTTTCAGTCTATTTAACTGGTGCCGAAACCCGGGAGTTACGAGAGCGGGAAAGGTAAGAAATTTTTTCTTTCTTGCCGCTCAGGGTTTCTATGGAGGATAGCCTAACAAACCGACGGCAAAACCTATGATTTATAAATAAAGTTTGGCGGAGGCCCATGCGAATACCCTTACATGATGCACGGAACTCCTGTCTATACAATGGATATTTGTACAGAGGCAAAAATTCTGATGGCATTGGCTTATCACAAAAAAAAAAAGAAAACTTGGAATCCCAACACAATCTCTTATCCTCTTTGCTAAGCCCTTAAAAAAACTCGACAGATGTATCACATGCGATTATTGGTTCATGTCGATGGAGCTGGGAAGTCTCAAAGAGAGATTGAAGAAGGCGTGGAAAAAAAGACGACTAACTGTTCTCGGTACCCTTTAAGCCAAAAAAACAGAAATTCCCCAAGATTTTTTTGCAGACAGAAGAAGAGAATCTGGTAGTAGTATTTTCGGTTTTACAAATGCTGCTACAATTGTTTCGTACGTGCCTAAAAAAAACAGGGCCGTCATTCTTCTAAGCTCTTTCCATCATGACATTAAATGAGGTTTCAGGAAAGTCTGATATGATAATAGATTACAATTCCTTCAAAGGAGTAGGCACACTAGACAAAAAGTGCTCCAATTATTCATATAATAGAAGAATCCGAAAATGGACGTTAGCCTTATTTATTGCCTTGTTGGATACAAGTGCAAATAATGCTTTTATATTATTCATGGACAGCAGAGGAAGGGTTCCAATGAATATGTTTTATTTCTTAAAGACCCTTGGAACATCCCTGTTAGAAGGACATATGTCAAGATGAGTGTACAACCCAAGAAATCCCAGAGACCTAAGATTCAAAACTCATAATATATTAGGAAAAGTGAGTAATGAAGAAAACGGAAATCTGAATGAGGCTGTTCTGAAGAATAAGGACTGGAAAACATCCATGGTGTGTATAAATTGTTATAAGATTGTTTGCAATCAATGTTCAGTTCTGCTGTGTAAAAACTGTGCATAGATTTATACTTGCTTGTAGATTTATGCTTCTAATGAAATTAATTTTTTGTTTGTTTTTTTCTTTATTTTCTGTTTTTCTATACATTGAGCAATAAGATATTAACTTTTTTTATCTAATTTATTAAGGTTTTGTTTATAATTTTTTATCTAATTAAATGTTGAATAAAATGTACTTATCGAGCAAAAAAGGAAGCAAAAATACCCGAAAATTACCCGTTTTTTGGCGATACCCGTTAAATTCCCGCCGATGCCAAACATTTCCCGATTTCGGGAAAAAATACCCGCATTGGCAGCACTGCAATTTAGAGGCCTTTTATGAAACTCAACTTCTTTAGGCTGTCATGGCAACCACCTGTTTGTAATGACAAATGACTTCTGCAATGGCTAGTCGGATATAAAACTTCATTAAGTAGGAAGGTGTAGATTTTAAATTTTAGGGATTAGTCAGGATTATTAAAACATATTGAAGTATCTAAAAAAAAGAATAGGGCATTACTTGCTCCTTTTAACAGTAACTTTTTGGTAACCAGTTCCTGTTTTACCGCAGCGCATTCTAGCAGTACCAATTCCAAATTAGAACTCGATTTCCAGCCTTTAAAATTCCCTCTCCGCTCTTCACGCGTGAGTTTTAGCAAAAACAATCACTGAATGTGCATTTATTATTCTACATCACTTTTAAACATAAAATTAATACTTTATCATATATTATGTATCCTTATAATATACTATATTATATTTATCTATATAAATTATATACTTCATATATTATTTATATAATATTATTCTACGATTAATAACATGATATTATTAGATTTCAATTAAATCATTCTCACACCTTCCCATTTATTTATCGCTTCTCAGGCTTTTTACTATTGTCATTTTATTATAAATTGTTTTTCGTTTCATTTACAGACTATTAATAATATTTATGGCTTATTTAACATATTAAAATTTAAAAACTATTATTCTGGCTTTTTTTTTTCAACCAGTTTCGACACCCCTATAATCCCTCTATAGTCCAGTTAATAAACATATTGATAAACGTATACAGATTGCATGAAATGTGCGATAATTTTTGACTTCATAGCTTTGTTAGGAGTAGTTAGAAGATAAACTGGAGGAAGAGCTTACGGTGGGATAACGGAGAAAGTCCCTTTTTGGGTTTTTTAGATTATTTCTAGAAAATAGTGGACTCTAGAGCAAAATACTACGAATCAAAATTAAAGCAAATTACATTTCCTATAATATTGTTTTAATAAATATTTGTCGAATTTTCAAAGAGTTTCGAAATATACGTTATTAAAAATCGGTAGGCTCATTTTCTTTCACTTTTTGTTATGAAAAAGGATTTCATATTTATTAAATTTAAAAAAAAAATTTAAACATTGAAGTACAATTTACAAAACCATGTAGTGTGATTTATATTTGTATTTAGAATAGAATCTGAGGATCTCGTGCTGAAAGGAGGGGAATTTAGAAGTTTTAGCTAAAGTAAGGGGGGAGAGGAGAACGTCCCATTTTTTTTTTTTTTTTCGATTATATCTCAAGAAAAAGCTAATAAAATTTCCTTTAAAATTGTTTATATACATATTTGTCGAACTTTCTTCGGTTTAAGAGATATATGTTATTGATTATCTATAATTTTCGAAACAAAAAAAAAATTTATCTCACTTTTATCAAACATTTGCTTTTAGTGCCTTCAGCGATTGTTTTTCAGAAAAAAAATGTCAGAATCAAAGTTGTAAAGCATTAGATTCACCTCGTATACGTTTCTGGCACTTGAAGCATACGTACGTATATTTCGAAAACCTTTGAAAATTCGACAAATATGTATTAAGATAATATTATAGGAAATTTAATTAGCTTTAATTTTGATTAGTAGCATCTTTTTCTAGCGTCCACTGTTTTCGAGAAATAACCGAAAAAACCCAAAAAGATACTTTCTCTCTTCCTCCGACCATAAGCTCACCCCACAAGATGTGGAATTATAGTATGTTTACCTTCTAACTTCTCTTGAAACAGCTGTGAAGTCACATAATATCGCATAATTCATGCATTCTACAATATGTTTATCGACTGGTCTATGGGAGAATTATAGGGGTGTTGGAACTGGATAGGGATTGCACTAGTGGATTTTGATTTTATAAACATTTTTTAGATCATTTATTTTATTAATTATATATTTTTCTTAAATGATTTGTATGACAATACAATAACCTGAAATACAAACAATTTTCGTCACATTGGGTATGTAAATACGTTGGCTTACACACCTCTGTTTAGGGAACTTCCTTTTGTGAAGTGAAGTAGAGGAGCTAATTAGTGACAGTATGAAGGGGTCAAAAGGACACCCCCTTTCCTCTTTAGTGGTACAATCCAGGTGGTGGGGGGGAGGATTAGACAGCTCACCTGAGGCTATATACCTCGCAGGGGTTTCTGTCATAATTTTGCCATGACGTCGAGTATCCTTTGTCTCGTCTTTAATCCGCTATTTGACGTACTTCCATGAACCCTGGAGCTATTATATAAATTTGAATATTTTGATTTAAACTGCCTTTATATTCCCCGAGGTGACCTAGTAAAACTAATTACCCCCGAGGGTGAAAGGAATGGGAGTTACTGAGGATTATCTGGATCAGCTAGCTTTGTGTCATCGATCTTAACATATTCTATGCATTAATATGTTCAATATAATTAATTTATATTCAATTAGATTCATGTATTTAAAGATTTATTATAAATTGGATATATTTTTCTTTTGGCTATTTCTTGAGAAGTGATGTAACTCAATGCAATGGGGTAAGGCACTGAACTCCTCGCTCCTGGGCCCGGGTTCGAGTCCGACTGAAAGCATAAAATTTAATTTATGTTTTTTTCAGCCATTGATTGACTTAGGGGTCTGGAAATCCTCCTCGGGGCACACCCTGTCTCTATCAATTGGGTTTAGTGAAGGGCCGCTCCAACTTAGAAGTGGAATGAGATTTTACGTTCCGTTCCACGATTGGAACCAGTTTCATTTTTCGTTCCACGTCTGTTTGACAAACTACATACTAGTGAAGGGCCGTTCCGAACTAAAAGTGGAATGAGAATTTACAGTCCAGTTTTACTAACCTCCTACCTATGTATCATGCATTTTTGTAATATACCTCTTTGTGACATCAAGCTGCTAACCTCCTCCTTCTACACAAATAGCGAAAAAATCATTTAATTTCATAAGCAGTAAAATCTTGTGTGGTTCATTTCTCTGAATCCGAAAGAAGAAGCCGAGCTCTGTCGGCAGAATAGAAAATTTCAATGAAAGCTGTTTATTTTAAAGATGCCTATGCGCGGGGTGGTGGGCAATGGAAAGGGGGGAAGAAATCAACAGTGGCAGGATCAACGCAACAAAGCAGTCGGAAAGACATTGGGTGGAAAGAAAACAGAGTTGTAATCTAAACCCAACTACACCGAGTAAACGAAACGAGAGATCACTTGGCGTTAGTTTTCGTTCCAGGTGGAACGAAAAATTTGGGCGATTTGTTTAGTTCCAAACCGGTTCAAAGCTGGAACCAGTTCCGCTCAGAACGACCCATCACTAATTGGGTTACTACCAATATACGAGTATCCCGAAGAAATCCCAATCCAGCTTGTCCTCCCACTATGGGAAGGCAAATAAATGCTTATTAGTACAGGGAAATTAGACCAAAAAATGCCCAAACCTTGAAGTCCAAAAAATAAAAAGATCTGACTACTGAAAATTGTTCACCACCCCTAGCTTTAAATTTATTAAAAAGGCTTCTTTGAAATAGCGTCGGCTTTGGACGGAGGAGGAAAGAAAAGAGATGAAAATCGTTTCTTAGATGTTTGATCAAATACAAATATACAAATACATTATTAAATGAAACCAAATCTGCAAAAAAATTGGATCTTTTAATTTTATTGCTGAGATCAATATTTTTAGAGCTAAAACCTGGGGCACACCCTGCCTCTATAGAATGGGTACCTTTAATTAAGGGAAAATCTGGTTTGAGCGTGATCGCTGACCACATTAACTCCCTGTAAAACCGTTGGTCATCAAATCAAGCACTGAACCCTTCAAGATCATGCAACTTAAATATATACATATATATCAACGTCAAAAGTATTGCAACATCCATAATTCTCGAGATTTTCCTGCTTTTAACTTTAATCCATACTTGGTTTATATTCATATTAATATTATTTATTATTATGTGAGGCATTGAGGATTAGATACATCAATGTTTTTTCCTGTAATAACAACGATGGAATTTTAGATTATTTTTTTCAAATTTCCTTCAGCCCATGTTTATCGTTCGTTTCGTTATTTACAAGTGGAAGCAGTCATACAGGCCATAGGGGGCAATATGTCTTATTATATGTAAATTAAAATTTTAAAAGTTAAAATTGTAAAAAATGTAAATTTGAAATAGTAAGTTTTTAAATTTGTTTTTCTTATTGAAAAAAATATTGTAATTTATTTTAATAAAAATCGTTTATTTCTAGTTTAGGAATGTTTTTTTATAGACTTCAGAACCTTTCTTTATAATGGAAAAAAAAATTATAGGTTTTTTAAAATTTATATATTTCCAAGTGTTGCGATACTTTTATGTATATATATATATATATATATATATATATACAGGGTGAGTTGCTACTCGTGGGACAAACTTCACCAGTAGATTCGACACCAAAAATGAACAAAAAAGTTCATATTAACCATGGTCCTATTCTCAACCATTTGGTAATAATTTCGTTTTTTCTCGATTTTGAAAGATACCACTACCTGGTGTCGAAAAACCGTGATATCTTTTAATCTAAAAAATTCTCCGAAAATCTGATAGCTCCGTTAAAATCTACATTAATTTTACAATAAGATTATTACCATGGCAAATTATTTGGGCCTCTTTTTTGTGCTTTATTTCAGCCAGAACAACAAAATGAGTAAAAAATTTTGTGAATCGGAAAATGTTTAAAGTAATCCAGAGTTTTTAATTTTAGTCTCAGATGGCAGCAAATTTGAGGAAAAATATCTTATTTAATTGCGCTTCTAACGCACTCGTCATTTTTTAATTTGGTGTTTATGAGACCAAGAAATCGATGACATTAAGAGAAAAAATTATGGCTCAAGGATTGTGAATGTTTGAGAGTTTTGCATTTTAGATTTGATAAAAACAAAAAAACAAATATAATAGAAACTCACCATTAATCTTTAAAATTCATTTATTTTTAATCATTTTAATTTATGTTCAAATTGAAAGTCGTTCTCCGCTATACACAACCCCATGGACTATTTCGTCTGGGGATATCTCAAGGAACAAGTCTATCGCACTGAAGTGACAAACATAGACGATTTGAGAGCAAGGATCATCGCCGCTGCCAAAAAACTTCGACGTGTTCTCAGTTTTGGTTTGACAGTTGGGAATATGAGAAAACGGGCACGTTTGTGTATAGCGGAGAACGACTTTCAATTTGAACATAAATTAAAATGATTAAAAATAAATGAATTTTAAAGATTAATTGTGAGTTTCTATGTATTTGTTTTTTGTTTTTTTCAAATCTCTCAATTGGTTCAAATCCTTGAACCATCATTTTTTCTCTTAATGTCATCGATTTCTTGGTCTCATAAACACCAAATTAAAAAACGACGAGTGCGTTAGAAGCGCAATTAAATAAGGTATTTTCCCTCAAATTTGCTGCCATCTGAGACTAAAATTAAAAACTCTGGATTACTTTAAACATTTTCCGATTCACAAAATTTTTCACTCATTTTGTTGTTCTGGCTGAAATAAAGCACAAAAAAGAGGCCCAAATAATTTGGGATACTTGAATAAATGTAATAAATGAAGCTACTTACAATGTTACTGGTGGATATGAATAGACTAACAATTCTAGTACACAACTAACCTAGGGGAGTGAGTTTAAACAGCCTGTTAAATCAGCCTGATAACAAGGGTTAGTGGGGAAAACCCTATTTCTTAAAAATTAAGTTAAAAGGACTGTGTGGGTATTTTTGAATGTGACCGTGTAGTCAGTTTTATGGTTATTTGTGAGTATTTTCCTGAGCCTTTCTGATAGTGTTTGTATATATGGGATGGTGTAATATCTTTTTTTCATATAATATTTTTGTACGTGCATCTTTGGGAATACCCCCACAGTCCTTTTAACTTAATTTTTAAGAAATAGGGTTTTCCCCACTAACCCTTGTTAACTGTCTGTTTAAACTCACTCCCCTAGGTTAGTTGTGTACTAGAATTGTTAGTCTATTTATATCCACCAGTAACATTGTAAGTAGCTTCATACTCCTCTATATTCTGTAATTACATATATTTTTATTACCCTACACATGTTGTTATATACCTACCTGTACTGTAGCTAATTTTATGTTTTGAAATAACTTGTATAACTTATATAATTTTATTGTAACCTGTTTTTTCACTGTAGGGCATGATTATGAGAACAATATAGTCTCGAAACGTCGCCAAAATAGTTGATTTTTTATTTTATGACTGAACCTCAAGAACCTTACTAAACATTTAATAGTAACAGTCAAGAAATTTATCCATACATATATATATATATATATATATATATATATAAATAAATAAAAAGTAAAAATATATATACATAACCAAACGCTTATGTATACTGCTAAAATGAAACTTTTAACGCATATATTTCTACCAAGCGATAGTTAGCGAATAAACTTTCCTATTATTACTAGGAGAGTTGAGCCAAATCAATACTGTTAATGAATTTCACATGTTGGCCGTATACCTTATATCCTATACCCTATACCCTATACCCTTTTCCTATTCCTCTCTCATCCATTTATAATTAGCTTTAGGTAGGATTAATTTATATCTCTAACTGCCGCCGATAAATAGCAGCCATGGTTTAATTGGCTCAATTAATATTAAATTCACTCTTTAGAAAATCAAAGCTAGAATATTTGTTAAACATTTTCGTTTTAATTTATTTTATAATTTTTAACTAAACTGTAAAAAGAATATATATTTTAATTTAATGTATTCATATTTCAGAAGTCAAATGTTAGAATTAATCAACTGTAAAGTTTTTAATACTTTAGATGAAATAAAAAGGTATTAAGCTTAATCATAAAGGTAAGAGGTCTAGCTAGATATGAGTGAATAAACAATCTATTATGTAGTTACAATCACAGTTTTTTTTTATAGTTCATTTATGGACCTCTTGACATAGATATATCTTACGACAGTTTCCCTACCAGAAATTTAATGGAGAATTGTTTTTATTTTATGACATTTTTGTCCCTAAGAACAACAGTTAACAATTCAAGTTTTTAGTACGTTTCAGACTACTTCAGCATTTACTAGACAAACGTTCAAAGCTCCCAATTAATTACAAAAGACTCATATACATGACTGTGATTAGACCTATTTGGACGTACGGAGCTGAGCTTTGGGGCTCCACTAAACCATCCAATTCATCTCTTATTCAATCCTTACTATCCAAAATCCTTCGTAAAATCCTCAATGCTCCCTACTCTGTCACCAATAAACTTATCCTTAAAGATCTCAATGTTTAATTTGTTGCTGATTTAGCCCACACCAAATACCTATCCTTTCATAGTAAGCTCCATAATCACTAAAATCCGCTAGTTTCTCAACTTGCTTCCCACTCCATTCCTGATAATCCTCCGAGGCGTCTAAAACGAAGATGGCCTATAGACCTTCTAGTGTAGAATTTTGATTGAAGTGCAACTGATGAGTAGTTCTTTTTAAGTTTTGTCACGTTATTGTAATAGTTAAAAACACATTTACTTGATGTATATATTTTGTACAGTTGTAAATTTCAATAAATGGATATACAAAATAAAAAAATTATTAATTTCAGTAAGTTGATGCTTTTAATTTCAAAACGTGGGGAAATCAGAAGATCATAGACAGAAATATCCATGATCTATAGATTTTCTCAGTCCGGGGAATTGAGGTTTTATTGTTTGAACTTTTGTCTAGTATATGTTGAAGTATTTTATTATGACGAGCATTTACTTATATTAGTCGTGTTTATACGAATTTAAATTAAATATATAAAATAAAGTATTTCGAATTTTATTTAATAGACTGTTGAGTTTTTGAATTTTAAATCCGTTGGCAAAGCCTCAAAATGATTTTCAACTCCTCCCTATTGGCCAGATCCCCAATTACCATGGCTACAACTGTCCTCTCCGGCTCCCGATCCCAGACGAAGAGATAACATCTGTTGTGCGTATTCCATGAATAATTCATCAATTGATCCAATAGGAAAGGCCCTCTGCTCTAGGGCATGGCGAATAGCAATCTCTCTAGGACTGGTCTGGCTCTTCAACTTCTGTACATCTTTATATTAAATTGGGAACTTGAAAATAAAATGGGATCTATATTGGTTAATTTCATTTTTAATAAAAAAGAGTAACATAGTTCAATATATAAATTAAGATTGGTCCCTTTGTCGCAAGTGCGGCAAAGAGTCCGAAACACCAGCCCATGTGCTGGGAAAATGTCCCAACAACTCACTCCTGATCACACGCCGTCCCCACAGGGTCAAGAATGAATTGATAAGGCTCCTCAAGAATAAAGGCTTTACCTGCTTTGACGAGGTATACTGCATCGATACCAACGGATCCACGAGGTATGCGGATATTGTCGCGTTTCCGAAGAACGGACGGACAGCGCTCATAGTGGATCCTACTGTAAGGTATGAAAATAATAACCTCGATCAATCAGGTGAAGTAGAAAGGGAGAAAATGGATATTTATGAAAAATGTATCCCTTTCCTCTGATATTCCGCGAGACATTCGGAAATAGAGATTTCTCCGTGAAAGGATTATGGTTTGGGTCTCGCGGAGTCATCCCAGAAAAAAACAAGGAGCTTTTTGGAGGACCTTGGCGTGGAGGTGAGGGATATAGCGATAATGGCCGAAAATATAATATTGGACTCCCTGGGAATTATTCACCACCACATACATGGTGCATAGGATGGCCCATTGCAATGTACAGTTGTTAAATGTGCATTTATGTATATGAATGTGTGGTAGATATGTGATTATTAGGGGGGGGGGGAATAATATAAAATGAAAGAATAAAGTGAAAGAGGAGAAGAAGCGAGAAAAAAAAAAAAAAAAAAAAAAAAAAAGAAAGAAGGGGAAAAAAGAAAAAAAAAATGTTATTAGTTTGTCTAGTATTAGAATAGAATAGAATAGAAAAATAATTTTATTCTGGGAAAAAGTCCCTTAAGAATAACAGATAATTGCAGGTATAACTAAATTAAATCTGGTTAGAGACATGATGAGATACAAAAAAAGAAAAACAATAATACATTAATGATACTATGTACATAGATGATATTTAAATAAAAAGAAAAGAAAAAGAAGATAACATTCTACAGATTAGAGGAGATAGAATTAAATGAGAAAAAAAAAAAGTAATAAAATGGTATAGAAAAATCTTTTGGTACAATGATATGATTTGTATGTACAATAGAAGTACCCAATGTTATATTCATGGAAAGTTAAATTTTTATTAAAAGGAATCTCAATTATTCCAGATCTAAATCCAGCAATGCAATAATAATTTTTGACTAAGTAGTTAGATAGTTAGCAAGCGTCAGTCTGGATGAGAAGGAGGCATTGGAAATATAAATATTTGAATGTTTTCAGGGATTTAGCTTGCCTGATGTGAGGAGGGATGGAGTTCCAGAGGATTGTTGAGCGGAAAAGGAAGGAGCGTTGGAATATTGAAGTTCTATGGGACGGGGTATACAGATCAGAAAGACGGGATCTCGTATGTATTGGTTTGACTGCAGATCTGAATTGGAGCTTATTGTAAATATAAGAAGGTTGGAGGGTATTGATAATTTGGTATAGGAATGTTCCATGGAAATATTATTTACGGAAAGTGGGATAGAGCCAATTTAGTTGGGAATAGAGGTGGGAAACATGGGAACGCCCATGTATTATGTATTATTGTATTTAATTGGATAGATAAGTATGCTGTGTTTATAGCAACCCAATAAAGTTGGGCAGCACTATGTTTATTGCTTATTGTCTCAATAAAGCATATATCTCTCTACAACTTTATATACAAAAAAAAATAATAAAAAGTAATCTATCAATATTAATAAACTGTTATATTTAAATTATTTATTTATCTTTTTATACTAGTGACATAGCTATAAAGTATTGAATATAATAGAGTGGACACGCTGGCGGTGTAGACAGAGTGGGGGTATGCTACATTGTCCCCCACCCCTTGGCTCTCAACCTTCCTTTTGTAAATTAAGCCAAAAAAACTTTCCTTCTTCGTTTTAAGAAGTATTCTACATAGGTATTTTTATATTTATTAATATAATTTCTATTAAATTCAAAACATAAATAAAGGATTTAAGCTTTAAAAGGAGCAATAAAAGGTACTAAACAACAGCTAATATCGCATTATTTTATTATTTGGTATTAAAATTTTAATTAAAATACAACAAAATATCAGTTCATATAGAACAATGTCAACATTTACCCCTTTTTATGCTTAGCAAGATAGTATGACACTAAAATTTATATATTAAAAATCAAACAATAACATAAGCTTGAATGAAGTAAATTATAATCTAACGGGGAGAAGACAGATTTGGTGTTTTTGCTGCAATTGCGATTTTTACAGCTGTATGATATGCACTTATACATAGTATAGTTTTAATTATACACAATAATTAAATAGTCTACAAGAGAAACAAAAAAACAGTTATTATAAACAACTGCACCTGGATGTGGATATGCACCTGTAAGAAAAAAATGTTGCCATATTTACTGATTCCCTTTCTGCCATAATATCTTTGCTTAACATATATACGAAGGATCCAATCTATAAGAAAGGCACAGGCATATGCCTCAATGTTAAAAGATTCACAAAAGAACTTGGTGTTTATCTGGATACCATCCCATGTGAGGATAAAAGGGAATGAAGCCGCAGACGAAGCAGCCAAGCAAGCAGCCATTTCCTCGCTAGAAATCAAAAAAATCTATACCCCTTCGGACGTTTGCAATTTTTAAAGTATTTTGCCAGGTGTACTTGGATGGAATTATGGCATGAAACCCAGAAAAATATTAAATTAAAAGAAATTAAAGGTGACATCAAACAGTGGTATATATCGTATCGGAGAAACAGAAGAGAAAAAGTAGTGATCACTAGATTGAGGATTGGCCATACTCGCCTCACACATGGCTACCTTATAATGAGAGAGGCCTCACTGAAATGTTTATACTGCCAGTACCAACTAACGATCAGACATATTCTGGAGGAATGCCCGTTTTACGACACTTTTTTTGATCAGGAACGGCTGGAAAGAAGACTCTCGGTAATGCTTGGAGATAACAAATACAATATCGACAAAATTATCACATTTTTGAAACAACATAACTTTTTCGGAAAAAATATAATTAAAAAAAAAAAAAAACAACTAAGGAACCAGGCACTAAAAACCATGATAGTTGAGTGTCCAAAAACAATAAACCTACCTTATAAAGAACACTAAGAGTTTGACAACTAAACCTTGAGGTAACTGAGAGCCAAGTAATGGAGGAGCTGTGGCACATCGCAGGTACCTACTTGTCCACAGTATGATATTCTATACTATACAGAGGCAGCTGAAATATCAACACTGGGATCTCTAAGAGCATGGCATGTATTTGACTTATAAATCAACTGCGTTATGCTGACACTGCAATTAGAGCTCTAAGATCCTGTGGCCATCTTTTTGCCACCTCAAAGGGTTATCAGGATTAGAATGAAAGTGGTTATGACAATGGAGTATAAGAATCTTTGAGAGGAATTATTAAGGATTTTAAAAGAATTTAGAATTGACTTTGGACGGATTAAATGCCTTAGTGAAGTCCAGTTCAACTCAGTGTGTCCTGAACGTCATTGTGGATTAGTCCATGTTGGGTTTTGGATTAGAAATATCGCACTTAGGAAATTTTCGATGGTTTGGTTGAATACTTTAATTTTGTACTGTGCATATGTGGCTATAGCGCTCCCTCTCAGCCTCCACTGGATATTACCAGTGATGCAGCTGAGAGAGCAGCGCTGGGATCTCTACGGGTCTGGCCTAGACCCCAATAAGTTGGGGAATAGGCTCGATTCGAGGTTCCCCAGGCTGAGTGTGTCTGTTTTGTACATATAGTAAGAATGTATCTTATTCTTTTTATTTTTTTTATTATTTTTTTATTTTTTTTATATATATATTATATTTTTGTTACTTGATTCTTATTATTTCATTTTATTCTTGATAATTAAATTATTTGTCTTATTTTTATAATTATTACTTGTTTTTATTTTTATCTTTTATTATCATTATTTTGTGTGTATGAGTACTTGTATATATTGTATGAATGAATACATCTTTAGCACTGTTACCTATTGCCCTTAATTGAGGCAGATTGTACATATATTTCAATTTAAAAAAAAAATTGTACTGTAAGTCCGTGAAGGCCTGCTCATGTTTTGTAGACGAGTCTTTTGTTGTGATTGGTGATTGAAGCGTTTCTCAAGTGTTGTGATAACTGAAATCGAAAAGCAACTTCTTGTCTTCTCAAGTCATATGAATCTCTTTTAAGATAAAATTCAAGATAATAATTCATTTCATTTAAGATAATAAAATTCCAGATTTTAAGATAAAATTCAAGATAGCGCTGTACAACAACATTAAAAATTAAGTTTTGGGTATCCCATTCACTTCTATCTCACCTAACACGCCTTCAAGGATGATTTTAAAACACGAAGATTAACATAAATGAAATAAAATCTTACCAAATATAAAGTCCTACATTATACTTTAAGGATATTCCAATACTCCCAGTTGAACCTGTTGCAAATTTCACTTTTTTGATTTAAACGGTATATAATAATTAAAAGAAATTTGGTTAGTAAAACTCAATCCCTAAGTAATTAATTAATATTTTATGAATTGATTTATTATCATATACAATTGACACTGAATGTTACATTAAAAAAAAGGGTTTTTTTCTTCTTTTGTAAAATAATTGTCACATCTAAAAAGTGTTTTTTGTCCGTTGGGAATACTTGACTGATCCAATAGTTCTCCAAACCTTTGAGCAATCTGGAGAATGAATGGAACCGGGAGGAGCATTAGCGGTGGCTGATAAGAAGGGAGAAAAAAAGAAGGAACGCTGAGTTTGTTAGGCGTTGAGTCGATTACTGTGGAAATCTCATCGCCGCTCTCGGGTAAATATTTTCTCAGGGAATTGCTGCGCTGTCCTGTCTTCGGGAGGTTATCCTACCGGAGGAGGATTGGAAGTATAAAGGACTTTCCGAATATAATGAATCAATCGTCCTTCAATCCTTTAATGTTGTTAATGATTGAGTTTTGTTTGGAGCTGGTTTTGTAGTAGATAATGAATGAATAAAAAAAATGAATGAAAAAATAAACTTTATTCTGGGACTTACTGTCCCCTAAGAATAAAAATAACACAGTTAAAAGTACAATTATCTGGCCTACTATTTACAAATTAGATGCTTCAGTAATTACAGCATACATTTTTTACAGGAAAAAATGTTAAATTAAATATAAAAATATAACAGTAAATAAATATATGAAATAACTAGCTGAAAGTACCCTGCTCCGCTATGGTTTAATACCATTAGGGTTAAGGACAACTTAAATTAGTAAAAGTTAAGCTTAACGTTGATAATTATTATTAATTGAATAAACCTAAAGAATTCCATTCTTAGAATAATTTCAATAAGTAATTAGGATTGACGAATTAATTGCACTAATTGTATTGATCCTTCTTTACCATCATGCGTACCTCAAGTTTACTTATTGAATAAATTTTACAATTTGCAAAAGTTAATTTTATATTATTTAGATAGTCCTCCAGTGAAGCTTTTATGCAACACTATCATCTTACCCAGCTCTGGTACCAGACCATCAGCTTTTCTTATGGCATACTTTAAGTGAATATAGTCTCAACTTCTCAACTTTTTTGATTTTTTCGAATAAAGTTTAGTATTTCTGTTTCTATTTTTGCGTATTTATCAAGCATAAATTGATAGAGGAGATTATGAAATTAAAGAAAATAAGGTTCTTCACCTCCTTACTCCATCAAAATTTAGGCGTAAACATCAGCTGCAGACACAGTTTCCTTAAGTGGTGTATTGATGTATTGGTGTTTGGGTCACGCTGAGGGACGTTAATGCTGTACCCATCTTCTCCATGGTAGAACATGAGACGATACTGAAGAGAATCATACACTTGATAGAAATCACTGATTCTTATCAGTTTTTTGTCTCTGCTGTGGAGAACAATGTCCCGCTTTTCAAACATCTGGCCAACAATTAAGACAGCAACTTCGTTAGCGGTAGGAGTATTGTAACGTCCTCAGTGAGCATTTGAAGACTTTTTGTAAGCACTGATAACTACCTGGAAATCTTGTAGATCTGAAGTCCTTGATATACTCGTTATGTTTATGAAGAATTTTCTGGAGTTGGCCTACGAATAGAGGCTTGACATTTTGAAAGTGACCACAGCGAATGCCTCTTTCATGGTTGTCATCACCAACAAAATTTACCTGAATAAAAGACAGTTGCTGTTGTGTTCCAGGCATCAAACTCCCTATTCTGTGATATATACCTGTAAACGCACCTTAAATGTTGGCATTATATCTCCCTCTTATCTCTTTTGCTCCAAATGACGTCATTTGGAAACAACCGTTCTATTTCCAAATATTATTTAGAAAATGCTCAGCCTCAGGATGTTCATAAGTAAGGAGGTTGTGCAAGTGTTCAGGATATTCTTGAAAGGGAGGAAGTTGGACTATCCCGTTACTGCAGCACATGGCAGGGCTCTCACCAATTTCAAGTAGACCGTGATCCAATATCGACGGATTTGTCTTTTGCATACTTAATTTTTGGGGTCATACTGGCTGTAACCTTTCCATTGAACATCGTGTTTTGTTACAGCTACACGTTTAACATGAGGATTATTTTCTGATAATTTTTTTTTAAGACTTTCTATGGATTTCAGGAAGGGTTTTCTTATACTTCTGTACAGTCCCTCTAAGTACGGTTGGGTGATTCTCTGAATATGTGTATACAGCATATCCTTTAACTTCGGGCTGGCTTTCTTTATGTTTGTTAACCACTTTTCTGTTAATTTCAGGATGATTTTTCATGTATTTCTTAACAGCTTCCCTATTGACCTCTACATGTGCTTGAATATATTTTGCAGCCGAGTTCCTTAGTTGTTTGTTGTGAACTGAATCTGTAAATCATTTCCTACGTTGTTTATTTTTAGATTGATGGGTTTACTTCAATGTTGCAATAGACTTATCTGAACTGAGAAAAAGGTATATTCTACTAGGTTCAGGGAATGAAATTCAGAAATGCTAGGTACAACTTGGGCCTGGTTGAGAAAAGCCGATTATCTTGTGACCGGAAAACTGAAGGAAGAGTAGTTAGGGACGAAGCTATTGGTGAAGCAACTTTGGTGGGTTGCTCGTAAGGAATATGTACATCGAACTGGCCTTACATGTTATCACCAGAGAACATAAGTCTTTTAATTGCTCCTTCTGCAGCCACCATGAGTTCACTCAAAGTACCATATTATAAGGTTTCGACATCGATCGAATTTTTGTTTGTTTACAACTATAAGGAACGTAATTTGTGGTCAAAGTGTGCGGCTTAAACATCTAACCTATTTTTTAACTTAGCTTATATCCAAATACCATATGACAATTAATCTATTATTATTCACCCAATAAAAATTGTGATCGCAATTTTCGCGAATTAGCCGCGATCCAGGCCGATTTTTTAAAATTGCTTTCTTAGCGAGCACCTACGGCCATAGAGGAAGCTATATATCGAATTTCATTCCAATCAGGTCGGTGGTTTCTGAGATTTCGTGTTAAATGAGTGAGTGGTATTTGACAAATATATAGTAGATAATTATAACATAGAATACAATCGTATATATATGAACATATAAAAGAAAGAATGAGAAAAAAAAAGAAAGTGATTCTAAGTATTCAATTGATTATTGACATATTTGCGGAAGATTGATTGTCTAAAAGGTACAGGAATAGATTATTTTTAAAGGAAGTTATGGAAGCTGCTTTACGAATAGAAGTGGGTAGGCAATTCCAGAAGGAGGTAGCATAAATGATGAAGGATTTGTCTAAGGAAGCGGTTTTATGTGAGGGGATATATAGGTTGAAAGGTTGGGATCTAGTGTTTAGGAGGTGGATAGACGAACGCAGAGTTAATAAATCAAGAATATAGGAAGTATTTTTGGTTTTTAGACATTGGAATAGGAAAATACCCAGAAAGTATTGTCGTCGGAATTTAGGAAATAGCCACCCAAGCTCAGAATATCGGCAAGTAACGTGTGACCGCCTGGGGATCCCGAAGATAAATCTGATCTCGAGATCCCCAGAAAGTCCCCCATAAACCATGCAACAGTAATCAATGCAAGGGAAAACAAGAGAAGACACTAGAAGTTGACGGGTACTCTTGGAATCTATATAGAATCTCGAGATCTATATAGTTGTTTAAGGATTATGATGGATTTTTTTCGAAATTTGGGCGATATGGTAATTCCAGGATAGGTGATGATCAATGGTAACTCCTAAATTTTTAAGAGTTTTGGAACTGAATAGGAAGGTTATTGAGGTAAAGCAATGGATAGTAAGGACAGGTGTTAAGGATGGGTTTTGAAGATGTGTTATAAAACGAAATGTATATGTATATGGTAGGTTTATAGGGAAGGTTTTCAATAGGTTCATCCTGGTAAACTAAATTTACACAAGTAAAGGTTATTATTGATTGTTGATAATTAACAATGTTAATAAAATCTTTGACTCAGTACAAAAGAAAATAAATGCTTTGTTGCGTAATAGTATAGCCAAGTCAAAGAGGATTACAGAGTGCGTTTTCTGTAATCCAAGGTTTTTCTTCGGAAACATGTTCATAGTAGTTAGAAAGGAAACATACTAAAAGTCCTGGAGTTTTCGGGCCAGGGAACAGGAAGGGAGGGGTGCGCGGAAGGTCCCTTTTTTTGGTTTTCATTCATATCTCGAAAACGGAGCGTCGTATACAAAGGATGACTATTTACTAAATTAATGTTAATTAAATTTTCTACAACTTTTATTATTATTATTTCATATTCTGTACCGTTTCCGAGGTATAAGATTGGGAAATGTGAACATTTTCTAAAAAAATTTTTCACCTCAAGTTTTCTGTTAAAGTTCCCTCCATATCTTCTAAAACGTTCATCCTACGACAAAAGTCTACAGAAATATTATTGTAGAAAATTACATTTCCTTTTAAATACACATATATATGCCAATTTATCTGCAACCTGTCAAAAGTTACATCAATTTTACCTTTTCTTGGAAAACAAACATACTGAATTCCTTCACGTTTTCCAATGGTATTTCTCGGAAACGGTACAAAATATGAAAAATATTTTATGTAATTAATTTTTTAATTAATATAAATTTGGTAAATAGTTATGTTTTGCATACGACGTACCGTTTTCGAGATATGAACGCAAAAAGAGACCTTTCGCGCGACCTCCCCCCTTCCTGTTCCCAGACCCGAAAAGTCCAGGACTTTGGGTATGTTTACTTTCTAACTAACCTGAACATGGTCCTGAAGGAAAACCTTGGATTACAGAAAACGCACTTTACTCCCCATTTCTGGCCTTCATTGACTGGACTATGTAGACTTAAGAAAAATACTTGAAAATTATTTTTTTTTATTAAAGACTTTTTTTACAACTATTTCTTTTATATCTTCACCAAAAATAAGTTGTTTCCATTTTTGTCTGCCCAACCAGCCTCCCTCATACATTCCCCTATTTATCATTCCTTCCATGACGCACTCAACCCAAAATCTTCTAGGGTGACCTTTCTTCCGTTTTCTTTCCGGGATCTATTCAAAATTTTTTTTTCTATAACATTCCATCTTCATAACATGCCCAAACGACTTTAGCCTCGTAGTCTCAATATTGTAGAGGATGCTATCCATTTGTTCCACTTCCACTCTCTGTCTAATGTGAATATTTGAAGCTTTCTGAAACTGCGATACTGCACAGAAACGTCTCCAATATTCTATTTCTAGGTCTAGAAGTTTTTAATTAAAATTAATTTAAAATCTTAAAAATTATTATCTTGAAAGATTGCCAGAAATTGAATGGGGAGCAAGTTGTGTAACAAGTGGATTTGGATGAGGAGTGAGTTAGTTATGGAAGGAAAGGTATCTGGTTCGAGCCAAATCAGCGACTTATGGTATATTAACGTCATTGTTGATCAGTTCATTTGTGACAAATTAAGGAGCATTAAGGATTTTAGATTGCAGTGATTGGATGCGGGAAGAATTCGATGGTTTGGTGGATCCCCATAGTTCTATACCGCATGTCCAAATAGGTCTGATAATCTTCATATAGATGAGTTTCTTGTAGAGGATCGGAAGATTTGAACGTTTGTCAAGTAGGTGTTGTAGCAGTCGAAATCGACGTGCAGCTTCTTGTCTTTTCAATCTGGTATGTGGGTTCCAGGTAAGTCTCTAGTCCTGATAAAATCCAAATTATCAGTTCTAAAGTAAGATATTTTACATTTTATAAACTCGCGAAATAGAGGCACTCGTTTTTAATTTTTTTTTTTTTTTTTTTTCCTCTACAAATCAAAGCAATGAATTCGTTGCTTTTTTTTTTTATTTATTTTTTTTTTTTTTATTTGTGTGATTTATTCATGATAATAAAATATGAATAAATCAGTTTTATTTATCCTGTAATAAAATTGGGGGAAATGACTTCATATCGTGTGGTTGCTTAGGCAACGATAAGTTGTGCTGTTTCCTTCGAATAATTTTATTTTACCATTTTATTTAATTTACCGTGTCCTGAAGTGTTGTGTCCTTTGTAATCCTGTTAAGCCCGATTGATGTGGAAATTCGTGAGAAGGTCATTGCGGTGGAAGGTGACCACTGGGTTGAAAAACCTCAGCCAAATTATGTTTGAGGTAGCTTTGAGGTTTAACTCCAATTAAATCTGCCTTTAATTCGTTGTGTTCCAATTGATAGTAAAAAAAAAAAAAAAAAAAAAAAAAAAAAAAATCGTGACCTAATGACAATTAAAAAAATAAATAAAATATTTAGAAAGAAAAAAAATTGTCTTGGAATATCCTTGGCTCTATCATGCAATCAATTTCTATGCCAAATTATTGCAAATCTTCTTTTCTTCAAAGTTTCTTTGGCCCTTACTTTCTTCTTTAACCAACATTTTTCTTCAGTTTTTCTTACTCAATTTAAATAATCTATAGACTCCAGAACCATTAGAGCCCGTCGTTTCGATCTATATCTCCCTTCGCACAAAATTACAAAGGATGATAAGCCCTTCAGTTGAGGCACGCGTGATGATAAAAACACTGACACTTCTATTGGGATTTTTTATTTAAAGATTCGTTATGAGTGTTAGTTATCATCAGTTCTAAAAACACACAAATAGTTTTATTATAACATTAATAAACAGATAATAAATGAAATTATAAAATATGAATAGATTATAAGATTATAACATACAAAAAATCAAACATTTTAATACTCACTTTAAGAGGCAAAATGGACAGAATTCTTGAAGCTATCAGTTTCTGGAATGAACTGAAAAGTAATAGAAAAAAAGGGAGTAGTTAGCTTAGGTTTTCTCTATGAGTGATCGTTTTTTGTTTTGTTTTTTTGTTTTTACTGGCAACTACATTAAAATGAGACTGTTTGATTTTTTTTTTTTTTTTTTTTATCATAATAATTTTATTAACAACTGTACACAATGGATAACCAGTGAATGTGAAGTTACATTATAACAACAGACATGATCAGGCATGTGGGAGGCAACAGCCAGTGGTACAATCTCCAGGCGTGAAACTAAATTATTAGCGATTAGACTAGGAGATCCCTCATCCACTTCCTTTTTAGCCTCCGTTGAGTTATGTCAGGAATTTCTACTGTTGCCATATTATGTATCTGTTTGTTAGTGTGTCCACGTAGTTTTTCATGAAATTGTCGATAAAGTTTATGAATATGGGTCTTAACTGTCGGAATACGTAAGTCTGTATGTAGTATATTGTTTGACTCATAAGGAGGGGAGTCTGTTATCAGTCTTAGGAATTTGTATTTTCGGTTCATAAATTTGCGATGCATACGTTCAGATAGGTTTTAGCAAGTAACTGTAAATGTTAAGTTTCTGTTTTAAAGGTAGTTTTGAGCGTCTGTGAAGTACTGAGTACTGAAGTCGCAATCTTAACTGTAACGCCTGTTTCTTTGTCTTGACGTGTGGGCCCCATGTCAGTCTTCTATCAAGCGTAGGTCCTAAGTATGTCACTTTTTCAGTTTGATGAAAAGGTTGATTACTATATAGATCATTTCAACGATTTGAATTGGTTTTAAATAATTTTCAACCGACTTCTAATATTTCTAGTGATTACTAAATATTTTATTATAGACTATTTTCTACGTGTTGTATTAGTTTCACTCCCGAGTATTATTGTTTTATGTTCTCCATACAGATTCAAATCCACGAATTTCTAAAATTGTTATATGTCAATCCTCTCATAAGTTAAATAAGAATATTATTATCAAGATATAAGAATGATATTCCATTAATCCCTGTCGAACAGATCCGCTACCTAGGACTCCACTTGGACAAACGTCTTACTTAGAATCCACATACAAGACTAAAACGATAAGAAACTGCTCGTCGTTACAGATTACTTCAACATTTACTAGACAAACGTATGTACAAAGCTCCCAATTAATTACAAAAGACTCATTTACATAACTGTGATTAGACCTATCTGGACGTACGGAGTTGAGCTTTGGGGCTCTAATAAACCATCCAATTCATCTCGTATCCAATCCTTACAATCCAAAATCCTTCGAAAAATCCTCAACGCTCCTTACTTTGTGACCAATAAACTTATCCATAAAGATCTTAATGTTCCTTATGTTGCTGATATAGCCCAGAGGAGATACCTATCCTTCCATAGTAAGCTCCATAACCAATCCAATCCACTAGTCTCCCAACTTGCTTCCCACTCCATTCCCGATAATCCTCCGAGACCTTTTAGTGTAGATTTTATTGAAGTGCTACTACTGAGTAGTTCTTCACATGTTATTTACATGCCATTGTATTCACTATCAACACATTTACTTGATGTAAATGTTTTTGTACAGTTGTAAATATCAATAAATGAGAAAAAAAAATATAAGAAGAAAATTTTATTATTAATAGTTAACATTTTTATTTTGAAGCACAACTGGTTTTACAAGTTATTTTAATCATTTTCCACATATTTACTAAATGTATAATATACATTTACGACATACTAAAATATCAATAAATAAATAAATAATAATAATGATGAAATATTTATATTAATATATTTTTAATAATTTGTTCCAGGTGAGTTTATTGGAAAGATGTTTATCTAAAAATTCTACTACTCGTGCAGAAATAGAAAATACGTAAGTTATTTCAACGTTAATTTATTATAGGATATACAGAATTTCTTCTCCTCAAATTCTTGTTATTTTAGTATCCAACTGATTGAAAAACATCAAATTAAACAAAAATCAAGGTGGATCTATTCTTGAGAAGCTATGGATTAAGGGATAGAGCTTTGTGGCTCCATCAAACCACCCAATCCATTCCGTACCTGATCCTTACAAACACAAACCTTCGTAAAATCCTCAATGATACTGAACGTCACAAATAAACTTATCCACAATGATCTTAATATCCTGCATCTATCCTTTAATAATCAATTCTATAACTACTCAAACCCACTAATCTCTCAACTCTTTCTATTTGAATATTGATTAACTTCCAAGCCGTCTTAAAACTAAGTTAACCAGAATCTCTTAAAATACCTAGCCTGGCTATAAGTTCTGTCATATGCATTTTAAAGGATAAAATATAAAATAAAGTGATTTATTAAAATATTTTATTTCAGATATTGTATACATTTACAAACAAATAAAAAAAATATTTGTTACTCAAAATGTTCTCCTCTGGCCTTGACACAGGTCTTAAGTCGCTCAGGAAATTTTTCTTCTGCCTTGATCAGGGATTTCTTTAGGGCGTCGAGGGTGTGGTGTTTATAAGGATACCGTTTTACAGATCTGCCAGGATCTAACGATTTTTGGCGGCCGAATGACATCCTTGGCCACTCCCGCACTAATTAGTTTTCGTCCTTAGGGATACTATTTTTTTAATTTCAAGATTTGACAATTTTATTAATTTTCTTCCTTAATGATAATATGCTGACATATTCCAGGATTAAACGATTTTTAAGTTATCCGAAGGATATTTCGTTATTGTTGTCCTTGTTGTTTTCGTCCTTAAGGATATTATTTTGAAATATTCCAGGATTTAACGATTTTTAAGTTATCCGAAGGATATTTCGTCATTGTTGCCCTTTTAGTTTTCGTCCTTAAGGATATTATTTTGAAATATTCCAGGATTTAACGATTTTAAGATGGCGAAAGGATATTCCAGCGTAGTTAATATCGTATAATATTATTGCTTTAGGAGTCGGATTAGTGAGGTTTATTGTAAATAAATAAAATAAATATTCTCTACTAATTTTGTTACATTTTTTATATTGTCCTTGCAATATTCTTTATTTTTGTCTCCGCTGTCTTATTGTTTACCACTCCTCAGCCATGACTAATTCCTTATCCTTGATTTTCTTTTATGTTATTTATTTGCCTCCAGGCGGAGGTGCTGGAGCGGGAACTGTGACGTCAGGTGAAGAGTAACCTCGTTCTCCAGCTAACAAGGAAATTAGTGACCTGGACCCTTCCCGCCTCTTCACTTAGCCTCTCCAAACTTTGTCTTCTCTTTGTCTACTTTTGCGTGAAAACGCTGCGTAAAGCGTAACTTTGAAATGGTAGTACGAAACTTTATACGAGACTAATGTGTTTATATGAGGCTGGGTATCTTTTTAATGTAAAATTTTAGTATCAATGTTGGATGTAACGGGGAATCACAAAGACAATCCTGCTCTAAATCTAATAAAAACATCATCGTTTGTTCTCGGTTTGTTTCGACGTCGTCGTCAGTTGTTATAGAAGGGCTAAAATTACTCTCTTTTATCCCCCACCCAATA
Source organism: Euschistus heros (assembly GCA_003667255.2). Lineage (NCBI taxonomy): Eukaryota > Metazoa > Arthropoda > Insecta > Hemiptera > Pentatomidae > Euschistus > Euschistus heros. The sequence continues at coordinate 35,853 of RCWM02000668.1, read as the reverse complement.
GAATAAACCATTGTTTGTTTTTTTTTTTTTTAATTTTTAATTTATGTCATCAAATAAAGGAAATAATATTAATTTATTTAATTAACCGTAGAGTGGTTCAAAGTGATGGTAATGCTAGAGAAGTAGATTTTATTTAATTCGCTCTGTTAATAATTTTTTTCCTAGTTTATTTTACTCTTAAAAACCAAAACCTTACCATTGGATAACGTAGGAAATAAAATAAAAATGCCTAAAAAATGTTGTTCATTTTTACTATTATTTTTTATTTATTTATTTTTTTTGAGGATTGCTTTGACATGTACCTACTAAACACAAATTAGACTAAGTTCTAATGTATAAAACGTGTTAAGTGGTAATTTACTATACACATAGGGGACTCGATGGCCGATCGAGTTGGGGCGATGGTCTTGGACTTTGGCTAGGATAGGTTGGTAACCTTAAGGATAACCCGTTTTTCCTGCTCTGTTTAAAGAACATAAGGACGTTAAGTTCCAATAAACAACAAGTGAGAATCAAATATATACATATGATATAATAATTTAAAAAAACAAAAACATATATGTAATAATATTACATATTATAATATGTATAATATATATTATAATATGTTATATTATAATATGAGGCCTTTATAATCAAAACCTGCTCAGCCCGATTTTTTTTTCTTTATTTATTGATTTCATAACTTCAAACAATGTTTTATTTACTGGCCCTGAAGATTTCTGCCAAAATCTGTTAGGTCTGCAAAGCACAAACAGTTGCATTTGAAGCATGTCAGATTTGTTTGGAAATATTAAATACGTTTTGTAAAATGTTTTTATTTTATTTTATTTTTTTAAATAACAATTTATTGAAATTTACAACTGTACAAAATTTATACATCATGTAAGTGTGCTGTTAACTTTTACAATAATGTGACAAAACATGAAAAGTACTACAAATTAGTAGCACTTTAATAAAAATTCTACACTAGAAGGTCTCTGGGCCGTCTTCTTTTCAGACGCCTCGGAGGATTAACAGGAATAGTGTGGGGAGCAAGTTGAGAAATTAGGGGATTTGAGTGGTTATGGAGCTTACTACGGAAGGATAGATATCTGGTTTGGGCTAAATCTGCAACTTATGGAACATTAAGATCTTTATGGATAAGTTTATTGGTGACAAAGTAAGGTTCATTGAGGATTTTTCGAAGGATTTTGGATTGTAAGGATTGGATACGAGATGAATTGGATGGTTTAGTGGAGTCCCAAAGCTCAACTCCGTACGTCCAGATAGGTCTAATCACAGTCATGTATATTAGTCTTTTGTAATCAATTGGGAGCTTTGAACGTTTGTCTAATAAATGTTGAAGTAATCTGTAACGACGGGCAGTTTCTTGTCTTTTTAGTCTTGTATGTGGATTCCAAGTAAGACGTCTGTCCAAGTGGAGTCCAAGTTAGCGGATCTGTTCAACAGGGATTAGTGGAATATCATTAAAGGATACTGAAGGACCGGAAGTCGTGGGCTTACGACGAAGAGTAAAAGTTATTTGGTGAGATCTTTTGGATTTATTTTGATTCTCCATTTTTGACACCATTCTTGAAGGGCGTTTTATAAAATTTAAAATCCGTTTTTCTTTTACCTCCTGAAAAATTGGACTAGGAGGTTTTTATTAGTGTTCAATTCTACAATTGATTGTAAATTACGTAGTCATGTGTAAACAGGATTAGAGGAAGGTTCTGTTACTGTTCTAATTTGTTAAGTGAGTGTGCTCGATATGGTTGTTGCACTCTATAGTATTTTTTCTTTATGTTTGGTATGTGTTTAAATTCTATAAAATAAATACTTCGTACCACGACCTCTATTTGACCATACTCTTATTGTTTTGATTCTATAGGACTTACATAATTTTAACATTTTAATATACATTTAATCAGCTAAATGTAATGATAATCTAAAAATGACGTCAATTATTAAGCAACTACCATTGGTAGCACTTCTAAAGGTTCTATATAATGAAGTACTATATTAGAAGGTCCCGAGGCCATCTTCTTTTCAGGATCCGCGGAAGGATATCTAGAATAGAATGAGAAGCAAGTTGTGATACTAATGGATTTCGATGGTAGTGGAGTTTGCTATGAAAGGACAGGTAACTTGTTTGGCTTAAATCAACATCATATGGAACATTAAGGTCTTATTGGATAAGTTTGTTGGTGCAAAGTAAAGAGCATTGAGAATTTTCAAAGGATTTTGAATTGTAAGCATTGGATACGAATTAGATGGTTTAGTGGAGTTCTAACAAACCATAGTTCTAATCACCGTCATGTAAATGAGTCTTTTGTAATTAATTGGGAGCTTTGAACGTTTGTCAAGTAAATGTTGAAGTAGTCGATAACGACGGGCAGTTTTGTTTGAGGATTCCAAGTAAGATATTTTTTGGAAAAAAGTTTCCTTATATAAATTCAATAGCAAATACATTTTCAGAATTGTATTCATTCCCAAGACTCAACTTCTATTCACAGGGCATAGAAAAGTTATTAACTCATTGGAAGGAAATTATTGAGAATAATGAAGAGTATTTTGATTGAGAAAATATGTTTTATACTATTATTTATTATTATTTTTTTTTTTAACGTAAAGCTGCATTAATATCCGGGCAGCCCAATAACAATAGCAACTTTAACCTACTTTAATAGAAACAATATATTTTTATAACTTTAATACAAATAAAACCAGCATTCAAATTTAGAGTTGCATAAAGAAAAATGATCCATTGGATAATGCAAAACATATTATTTCAAAGAGACGTTATGAATATTTCATATTCTCCCCACCATCCCACCATCCCACCATCCTATAACCACCCCCTGGGTTCCAACCTATAGCATCGCCTTTATTCAATTGCAGCCTCAGTTTTCCAGACGGCTACAGCCGGAACAGAATTGCAATGCCCTTCTTCAAGATTCAAGCCCTCACAGATATGAGAACATTTTTCAAGATATGAGCTTCAAGAGCCGGGATATAAGCTCTAGTCTCTGAGTCTATTATTTCAATATAGTTTTCACAAGTATTAATATACAGTCTGTAATATTATGTGTTTATGCGAAACACATAGTTTTTATATATTTTTCATTCAAGGTAGGCATTAATTTAAATTGGTAGATTTTTTTTTTCTTATTTATTGGTATTCGAATACATTATATACAACGAGTATAATAATAATTATAATAAGGCTTTATTTACATTTACAAAACATTTAGTTTACACGTGCCGGTCTGAAGTCCTCTACATGATTAACATAGTTTTATACTTTAGTAAATAGTTTTACTCTTTAAAGATTATATCCCAACAGTAGGGAGAATAAGGGGAAAAAATCCAAACAAAAAAAATAAAATAAATACATAATAAAATAAACTATAGAATAAGAATTAATAAAAATTACTAATTAAATACAAAACAATAATTATAAATATAAATAATCAATATATAATAACTAGCATACATAAATGATGACTACATGTATACATAGCAGTTTAGTGATTTGTAGGGAGATTTATGTTAAGAGTACATGTTTAGTTATTTTGTGCGTGTATCATTTGAGGGAAATTTTATTATAGTTACCAATTCGTTTTACTAGAGAATTTTCGGAATTGGTTTTTTTTGTAAAGTATGCTTTCGTTTGTTCGAAGATTTTTATAGGGAGTACGTTTAGGTCCAGAAGCATGGTTGATATTTTAGTGCAACGAGGGTAATCATTGATGGTCCTCATGCAAATGTTTTGGACCCTTTCCAATTTATTATAGTTAGTGGAGCAAGTTGAGCTCCACACTGGTGAAACATATGTGATTTGTGCTCGGATTACTTTTTTATATAATATAAGTTGGTTTTCAGGGCTTAATTTAGATTTTTTATTGAAGTAGGGGAACAACAAGTAAATTTTACGAAAATGATTACAATAACATGTAAAGAACTATTCATTTGAAAGCATTTCAATAAACTAAAACTTATTTTGGCAACGTTTCGATACTATCATGTTCTCATAATCATGCAGTGAAAAAAACAGGTTACAATAAACTCACACGAGCTACGCAGGTCATTTTATATACAGCTCTTACTACGTATTACTAAACAAAACATTCTTTGAAATTTCATTCTCCCAAACTTATTTACCATGAAAAAAATAATTTTAAACGGAATATTAAAGAAATGATAACCATGGAAAAATTTAAAAATCGCGCAATAAAAATCGGACTTCCTAAATCTCAACACATGTTATTTCAATTTAATACATTCAGACTAATAATATACATTTATATCTATTTTATATTTGTCAAATACCACTCACTCACTTAACACGAAATCTCAGAAACCACCGAACGAATTGGAATAAAATTCGATATGTAGATTCCTCTAGGGCCGTAGGTGCTCGCTAAGATAGGAATTTTAAAAAATCGGCCTGGATAGCGGCTAATTTGCGAAAAATGCGATTTCAATTTTTATTGGGTGAATAATAAAAGATTAATTATCATATGGTATTTGGATATAAGCTAAGTTAAAAAATAGGTTAGATGTTTAAGCCGCAAACTTTGACCACCGTTTAAGTTCCTTATAGTTGTAAACAAACAAAAATACGATCGATGTCGAAACCTTATAATATTGGTACTTTCTGTGAACTCATGGTAGCTGCAGAGGTTACTTACAACTTACAAGTTTGAGTTGTTTCGTGAAGAGAAGCTATTAAAAGACTTATGTTAAAGAGGAGGTTAAAAGACTTATGTTCTCTGGTGATGACATGTAAGGCCAGTTCGATGTAGGGACAAAAACAGATAAGAATCAATAGTTTTACCAAGTGTATGATTCTCTTTAGTATCGTATCATGTTCTACCATGGAGAAGAAAGGTACAGTATTAACATCCCTCAGCGTGACCCAAACTCCAATACATCACTTAAGAAAACTGTGTCTGCAGCTGATTTTTACGCCTAAATGTTAGTGGAGCGAGGAGGTGAAGAACCTTATTTCCTTTTACTAAACGTTCTTTAAAAAAGTTGAGAAGTTAAGACTATATTCATTTAAAATATGCCATAAGAAAAGCTGATGGTCTGGTATCAGAGCTGGGTAAGATGGTAGTGCTGCCTCGAAGCTTCACTGGAGGGCTATCAAAATAATATAAAATTAACTTTTGCAAATTGTCAAATTTACTTATTGAAATTTTTCTAAGAATGGAATTGTTCAGGTTTATTTAAGTAATAATAATTATCAACGTTAAGTTTAACTTTTACTAATTTAAGTTGTCTTCATCCTAATGATATTAAACCGTAGCGGAGCGGGGTACTTTCAGCTAGTATAATATGTATGTACATCATAATAAACTATTTATCCATTTACATATTACACAAGAAATAGAAATTTCATCTACCTGTAACTGAAAATTCACTAAGTTTTAGAAATACCCACATTAACCCTCACCCCTTACCTTTTCCCAAAATTTCCCAAGTTCAGTCCCTTACAAAAATTTTTATAATTAAGTAGTAGATACCAATAGCATATCCGCCAGTAACAATGTAAGTAGTTTCATACTCCTCCATACTTTGTAATTATATTGTAGTTATATATTTTTACGTATGTTTTTATATATTTATATTGTTATTAGCTTTAATTTTGTAATAACGTGTGTAACTTTTATAATTTTATTGTAACCTGTTTTTTTCACTGTAGGGCATGATTATGAGAACAATATAGTTTCACAACGTCGCTAAAATAAGTTGTTATTTTATTGACTGAACCTCTCAAGAACCTTATTAAACACATACATAAATGTATATGTATATATTGTATTAGTTTTCATTTAGAAAAAGTTCTCTTTCTTTTTTAAACTAAATTGCTACAGTTACGTTTATAGAATAAACCTATTTCCTTTGATAGAACTTCTTTATTATTATCGCAAATAAATTTTATTATTATAATTATTCTACGATCATTCGTATCTCTTTATCTAGACCTGAAAGAAAACATCTTTTAAGGAAGAGAATTCCTATATAAAACAAATAGTGCCATTTCCTAACTCTATTAACAGTTTTACAGTTTTATTTTATATTTTCTTCGATTGATATCGGTGGATTCGGCGAATTATTTATTTAGCGAACTCGTGTTAAAACGAATCTCTTAGTTTTGTTCCAGCCTGTATTGAAGAGAGGATGGGGAGAGAGAGTTTGTTTTGCGATGTCAAAGACCGGATGTGGGGTAGGAGTTTGCTACAAGCGGTCGTGTTGTACCGCGCCGAGCAAACAATCCTTTGGGTCGGCCATTTTCCCATACTGCTCTAACTGAGAAGGGTCTCATGAATTTTCATTGCGCCTTTCCCAAATATTACGGAATAAATTAATTCTCAAAGTTTAAACAAATATATGATTCTGACCAGACATTCGGATAGCCAAATATGTAAGAAGACAAAAACAAATATTTTCCTTTGATTTTAATGAGAAACTTGAATACGAATTTATTTGTGAGTATCACTTTCAACGAGGTGCTCCAGCCCGTGCCTAGAATACCTTCTATCGATTCTTACATTGTTACGATTCATTTCGTTGACAAACTCTAAATCCACTTTCAAACTAACATTAACTTCAGTTATATCTTCTCATATTTAAATTAGAAATAAGAAAATAATTATCGGTATCATTTAATATAAAATAGGACACTTAACCGAGGGCTCAACTCTAAACTACAAGCGGCAGAGATGGATTTCTGGAGGAGATGCCTAAGGATTACCCGCCTAGACCAAATCAGGAATGATGAGATCAGAGGCAGGCTGGGAGTGACCGAAGGAGTCCCGGAGAGGATTGGAAGAAGCAGGCTACGATGGTATGGACACTGCCAGCGGATGCCAGAGCGTAGGTGGCCGAAGAGGATTCTGCTGTGGGAAAACCTGGAAGACGGAGGAGAGGAAGACCCCGAACCCGGTGGAGGGACTGTGTGGAGGAGGAAATGGCGGGCAGGGGACTTGAGGAATATGACTGGTGGGATAGAGAGAAGTGGAGGGACGCTCTGACTTAACCAGGCAACCCATTGAGGGATAGAACCTGCAAAAGTAAAAGTAAAGTAATATAAAATATATGGGTGAGAGTCCCTCTTAGTGTCAAAAAAAAAAAAAAAAGAAGAAGTGAAACTAGATTAAAAAGGAAGAAAAATGCTGTAGAACTTACCTTTCTATTCTAATCCGTTGCTGATATGCGATAAATCAAAGACATTTTCAAGAGAACCACTTTTTTAACCAAAAAAGCTGTAATATCTTCACTTTGTTTAAACATTTTTCAAACTTTGAACTCATTTTCGGATTTATCATTAAATTTTCTGTAAGAGCAGAGTACATGTAACCTTGAATTTTACAAACTTGTGACCTAAAGAACAGCTTAGTTGAACAGCTTCACCTTATTTAGTAAACTTACAATGTCTAATAATACTTCAACGCTCACCATTTTTCGAAAAAAAAACTATCCATGAAACTGCAAATCTCACAAAAACTTGCAAATTTAACCATATCTCATATGATATGATCAAATTAATGATTTCATGGAGAAATGTACTTTTAAAACCGGAAAAAAACATGGTGTTTTAACGACACCAGGATTTTATGTTATTGCATCTATTTATTTATTATTATTTAGGATTTATTTGATTAGATTTTCAATGTAAGGTTTAAAACCTAATGATAATCAACATAGACCTCCAGTTTGCTATTAGCTTCAGAATGCAGATGATGTTGAAGAATACGACATTTTGGGTTGAAGTTTATGGACAGATGAGTCTGTTTTTACAGGGGAAGGCATTTCTACCTAAACATGTTGTGTATCGCTGGTTTATTTATTTTTGTACTGCTGTCAAATAGTGTTGGAAAAATCATATTTAGTAGATATGATAGATTGAATAATGAAAATTACTATGATTTGTTATAAAATATCCTACCACAACTTTATCACGATATTCAATCTGAAGATCGGCAAAATGTGATTTTCCAACACCATTGTGCTCCTCCACATTATCCCAATTCACGCTGTACAAAACATAATATGGTACTGCTTATTAAATTTTCACTGTCACTCAAGATCTTAAAGATCTAACGAGGTACACTGTATGTACTTATCTTTAGCTTTCCTCTGCTGAAGGGACACCTCGCAGATGTGCCTCGCTGTGAGAGAAACATTACAGAGTTGGCACTGAGGGTGTCTCACCTTGTTTTCATTAGTTATCGTTTCCCATTTCGCGACGTGTAGTAATCACATCCTCTCTTCTACTTTGTCTGGAGAGTGAGACCCGAGTACCAGCGAGGTTGTATTCGTGGAGCACGATCGTATAGGACTGACATGGGACCGCTGCTCAGGAAACATTTTAATTAACTTTAACCGAATATTTGGTTCTAAATCAGCTTCTTTTGTCTTACATTCACATAAGTCAAAATATAAAAATAATTGACAATCAGCAAATCTACCGCGTGGCATAATAGGTCCCTCTAACAACTTTTTCTGCCTTGATAATTAGTTGTTTATTCAGGTCACTCATCCAGGTAGATGGTCTTCAATCTCGATAGTCCAGCAGCCCATGAAATATGCGATTATTTTTATAATTCAAGCCTTCGGTCAAAATTACTGTTCTGTAAGCCCAAGCAGTAAAGAAAAATTATGAAATCAAGGAGAAAGCCATTATTGGAAGAAATAAGAGATGAGAACCTGCCGATAAGATTGCAGGTCACGTGCCGAGTCTAAAATAAGATCTCGGAGGCTAAATTAAGTAGTAAAATAGATTTCATCTTCAATAATCTCTATTATTAATATTTTTTAGTAATATATAATTATTTTTTATGATACTTTTTTTGGAAGTAGTAGCGTTCAATAAGTTTTATTGAACTTATTATATTTGATTCCATTTTTAATAATTTTAGTTTAATATGAATAGCCTTTATGTTCTAAGAATTTTTTTTATCGTAGTAAATTAATAATAAAATATTTGGCTTTATATACAGTGACTCACGAAATCAATCAATCCCACCTTAGGAGGTCTCAAGAGATAACTGAAATAAAAATGGACTTCTCACTGAATTCGTATGAAGTGGAAGGGGGCAGGGGGGGGGGGGGGGGGGGGCAGGGCAGGTAGGTTAAATTTTTGTGATTTACTGTGGGATTTCCCTTATGACTCATTGGATTTTTCCGTTCCTATGGGAAACAAATTTAAAATGGGGCTATTGGAAATGTTTATCTGATCATTTAAACAAAATTCTGGATCGGTTTGAAACAAATTTATTATTTCTAATGATTCACAAATATTTAATTTTTCTACTTGATGTAGTATTTTTACTCCCAAGTTTTTATTAAATTTGTGGTTATTTTCGTTTAGATGGACAGCGAAATTGGAGTTTTGGGTATTATTATTGTATGCTCTTATATGGTATTTTACTCTTTGATTTACCGATCGTCCAGTATTTTCCGTGTATTTTGCTTCACAAATTTTATTTATTTATTTATTTTCATTTTATTTCGTATACACCGCTTTTATGGAAAGAGTCTATTTTGTCTTTAGGTGAAGGGAAGTGTTATAACAATGGTTTATATATTTTAAATGCAGGATTTAAACCAATTTTTTTTTTTTTTTTTTTTTTTCCCCCGACTTTATTGGATATAGGGCCGTAGTATGGTATCAAAATATATTTTTTCGGGGGTAGCTTTATCCTCTAGGGGTGTTATGTATATATTATGGGTTTGTTTTCTTAAAATATTTTCGATTGTGATTTTACTGTATCCGTCACTGCTGGCTATAGTGTATATTGTTTGGATTTCTTTGTTATAATTTTGATCATTTAACGGTATATTTAATAGGTGGTAGATCATGCTATTAAATGCTACGAGTTTATTTGTTAGTGGTCTCCTGGCATTATTGTTAGACCACTAAACTACATTATTTCATATGTAGTTTCGTTTTATAAGGTCACCTTTGTTTTCAGATAAGAGAATTGATTGACCCGCTCAAACGTGCAAGAACCGATAGAAATAGTTTGGTTATGTATAAGAAATACATCCTTTCCATTATTGTAAAGGTGAGGCGCCTCCAAAACATGATTTGACTTGACTGGAGTACCAGACTGGACCCTCACTGTGGTTTTATTAGGGAACGGTGACACCGGGACCGAACTTGACTTAAGCGGACTTGAGCCTCCCGCTTCCTGACTCCGCAGGCGATCCGTTTATGTTGGGACTCCGATTCCCCCACTCCTACTTCCTTCCCCTTCCCCTTATTTCATAAACAAACCCTCGTCTGGCGGTGCACGGCACATGGCAGTGTGCCTGTGAAGTTTGTAAATCATGGGCATAGAAGAAAAGTGAAAATAATTTTGAAATTGTTAGTTCGAAAGCTTTGTAAACAACGTGTGAAATTCACCGTCCTTCGCTCGATCTTTTATTTATAGAGATAACCACTTCCTTTGATAATTTAATGCACCAATAATAAAATATTCATAATCGGAATCAGTGTCCAATAAAGAGGGGTTAGTCTGCTCCGATACTCAAGTCAGGTTTTGGTGGCGCACCCCCACTCAAGTCTAGTCCGGTCAGGTCTGCTAAAGTCAAGTCAAGTCCGTGCGCGGTGGCGCCTCACCTTAAAACTGTACCCTTATTAATCAGTATCCTAAATAGCTTGATTGAACAGTCAGATAGTAAAAATAACTGACTGCAGCTTATCAGAATATATTTATAAAAAACAAATCAAAATTAAAATATATTTGACACCTACTGTTTTGTTAAAGAAAATATTAGGAGCCAAAGGAAGGAAGGTTTGCCGACCCTTCATCGAGTGTCGAGTGAGCTAGCCTCGATGGCCCTTATCGAAAGGCTACTTCAGGTATTGCTGAGGGTCCACTGTTTTCCGATCTCATAAATGTCCGCAAAGATGAGATATACTATAGAAAAGTTGCTAAAATTATTTATTTCATAGCCACAGATTGAATATTAAAGAATGAAAACCACTGTGAAATTAGGAATGTATTACGTAGGAATGTAGACTTAAATATTATTACTTTAATATGTTTTAGTATTTTCTAAACATCCTACTTATAACATGGAGAAGAAGACGTAGAATAAGGGAACTTCGTACCCTTTACTTTACTTAGTACCCTGAAAATGAAAATGTTTATCTTTATCTTGGGATACATGTCCTCTTGCGTTAGTTTTGAATAAAGAAAATTCTAAACAGTTTTGTCATACTCACTTGAGGTACGCATAATGATATAGAAGGATCAATACAATTAGGATTGATGAATTAATTGCCACTTCTATTGGGATTATTTTATTAGAATACTAGTTTCGAATGCTAAACATTCATCTTCAGTTCTAAAACACAGTTGCTAGAAAGGTGTACATGAAATGAAAATGAATTTAATGCTCTACAACTTTGATTCTGACATTTTTTTCTGAGGAACTATCGTGGAAAGCACTAGAAGCAAATGATTGACAAAAAGTGAGGTAAATTTTTTTTTTTCTCAAGAATTACATATTTTCAATAACTTATATCTTGAAAACCGTTGGAAGTTCAACGAATATATGTAGAATCAATTTTATAGGAAATTTAATTAGCTTTAAGATTGATGCAGAACAAAAATTTTCTAGTCTACCGCTTTTGAGATATAACCGAAAACTCAAAAATGGGCCTTCTACCCTCCCCACACCGTAACCTTACCCCCCAGGGGCGGGGACTTTTAGTATGTTTACCTTCTATCCACTCCTAACGAAGCTATGAAATCAAACATTATCGCGTATTTCTTGCACTCTGTAATGCTTTTGAGATATAACCGAAAACTCAAAAATGGGCCTTCTACCCTCCCCACACCGTAACCTTACCCCCCAGGGGCGGGGACTTTTAGTATGTTTACCTTCTATCCACTCCTAACGAAGCTATGAAATCAAACATTATCGCGTATTTCTTGCACTCTGTAATGCGTTTATTGATTGGACTATATTGGCAAGTGCTATAAATGTCCTCTGGAAAACTTACAAGATGCCTCAAGTACCAACGGGTGGGGGCAACGGTGAATCGGTATGTTAGGTCATTAGGTTTATTCATAACGAATATTCAATAAAAAACCTTTCCCAAACACAAATATATTTTCTATTTATGAGAACAAATAAAATTTATAAAAAAAATAAAGACTTTATATAAAAAAGAATGAAGACAGACTATTATAGCCCATGACCCATGGAACAATGCAATCAAGACCCGACAGCTGGCTCACTCAATACAGGAAGCCGATTAACTACACTCACATAATACACAATTTATTTTTTGTATAGAGATCTCGTTGACCTTTCATCCCAGACGGAGAATAAATTTTTAAATTCCTTTCGTTATTAAAATCCCTTTAATTTTAAAATCACCCGTTCCGTTGGCATTTAACGGAGTTTTTCCTGTTTTTTTTTTTTTTTTTTTTTTTTTTTTTCCTTTTTTTAATTTGCAATCTTAGCATCCAAATATAAATATTACGTACTAGCATACACCGTCGCAGCTGGGGGTCACCTGTGGTGTAGTGGTTAGCATAGCAACCTACTAAACCCAAGATCGCGGGTTCGCAGCCCGGCAGATGACCTTAGGATTTTTTAAAGAGAGTAAAAAATCCTTAGCTATGCCGTCTTTCGGAAGGGACGTAAAATGGGGATCCCGAGCCTGTGCGATGTCAGGTACTCGTTAAAGATCCTAATTATACCTGGATAGGCAAAATTTAGGAATCCCACCGTAGCATCGTCCGATTAGCCATAGCAGCATAAAGTGACGTTTAACGAAATAAACAATAAACCGTCGCAGCTTCACCCGCTCTCATACGTAAAAATTATTTATTATTTTAACTAATAGTTGAATTTCATTTGTTTATCGATAAAAATCTTGTATAAGTATGGAATTTAGCATTAAATCTTCAATGATATATCCACGCATATAGTCCAGTCAATGAGTGCTGAAATGAGGGGTGTAGAGTGCATAAAATATGCGATAATTTTTGACTTAACAGCTTTGTTAGCAGTAGCTAGAAGGTAAACATATTAAAAGTCCCCGGCCCTTCGGGGATGAGCTAAGAGTGGGGGGGGGGAGAACATCCCAATTTTCGATAATATCTCGAAAACGGTGGACTCTAGAAAAATATGATAAAAATCAAAATTAAAGTTTATTAAATTTCCTATAAAATTAATTATATACATATTCTTCAAAATTGCAACAGTTTTCGAGATATACAGTATTAAAAATCGATAATTTTAAAAATAAAAAAAAATGTTTATCTCACTTTTTGTTAAATATTTAAAGCAAATACCAGAAAAGTATATATGAAATTAAAGTATATTTAATGCTCTACAATTTTGATTCTGACGTTTTTTCTGAGAAACGATTGTGGAAGGTACTAAAAGCAAAAGTTTGACAAAAAGTGAGGTGGCATTTGTTTTTTCCCGAAAATCACCGATTTTTAATAACGAATTTCACGTAAACGGTTAGAACTACGACAGATTTATATATTACTAGCTGAAAGTACCCCGCTCCGCTACGGTTTAATATCATTAGGATGAAGGACAACTTAAATTAGTAAAAGTTAAGCTTATCGTTGATAATTATTATTACTTAAATAAACCTGAACAATTCCATTCTTAGAATAATTTCAATAAGTAAATTTGACAATTTGCAAAAGGTAATTTTATATTATTTTGATAGCCCTCCAGTGAAGCTTCGAGGCAGCACTATCATCTTACCCAGCTCTGATACCAGACCATCAGCTTTTCTTATGGCATACTTTAAGTAAATATAGTCTTAACTTCTCAACTTTTTTGAAGAAAGTTTAGTCTTTCTGTTTCTATTTTTGCATACATATCAAGCATAAATTGGTTGAGGAGATTACGAAATTAAAGTAAATAAGGTTCTTCACCTCCTCGCTCCACTAACATTTAGGCGTAAAAATCAGCTGCAGACAGTTTTCTTAAGTGGTGTATTGGAGTTTGGGTCACGCTGAGGAATGTTAATACTGTACCTTTCTTCTCCATGGTAGAACATGATACGATACTAAAGAGAATCATACACTTGGTAGAACTATTGATTCTTATCTGTTTTTTGTCCCTACATCGAACTGGCCTTACATGTCATCACCAGAGAACATAAGTATTTTAACCTCCTCTTTAACATTAGTCTTTTAATAGTTTCTCGTCACGAAACAACTCAAACTTGTAAGGGTCCACCTCTGCAGCCACCATCACTGTTCACAGAAAGTACCAATATTATAAGGTTTCGACATCGATCGTATTTTTTTTGTTTGTTTACAACTAAAAGGAACTTAATTTGTGGTCAAAGTGTGGGGCTTAAATATCTAACCTATTTTTTAACTTAGCTTATCTCCAAATACCATATGATAATTAATCTTTTATTATTCACCTTAAAAATTGAAATAGCAATTTTCGCAAATTAGCCGCGATCCAGGCCGATTTTTTAAAATTCCTTTCTTAGCGAGCACCTACGGCCCTAGAGGAATCTACATATCGAATTTCATTCCAATCCGTTCGGTGGTTTCTGAGATTTCGTGTTAAGTGAGTGAGTGGTATTTGACAAATATATAATAGATTAATTTTATAGGAAATCTAAATAGCTTTTATGTTTATTTGAAACATATTTTTCTGGAGCCAACCGTTTTTGAGTTATTATCGAAGAAACAAAAAACTTCTCCCCTTCCCCCACCGTTAGCTCACCCTCCGGAGGCTGGGACTTTTAGTTTGTTTACGTTCTTACTATTCCTAACGATGCTATGAAGTCAAAAATTATCGCACATTTCATGCACTCTACAATGTGTTTATTGATTGGACTAATAGCAATAGTTTTTTACCTGTTTAAAATACAACTCACTCAAGACTACACAGTTTAATTATTATTATAGTAAAATTTATTATTATAAACCTTCGAGAACTATGAAGATGTTGTAGTTAAAATTTGGTACAGTTGGGTTTAATTGTTTCACCATTGCAAAATCTATCGCAGAATGGCTCCATATATTTGTAGCTTTTTAATAACAAATAAATTGGAAATAAATGAATTTTTTGTTACATTTCTAGCTCTATTTAACACCGAATTTTTTTAGACCCTCTCGAACGGTGCTCGCTACCCATCGGTCCATTACCAAACTTCACTGCGCACCACATATTTATAGCTTTTTTATGACAATATAATTGAAAATATTTAAATTTTATTATTGCTAAACCTCCCTTGAACTATGAAAATAATGGGGTTACAATTTGGTTCAGATTGGTTTAGCAGTTTTCTTGGTTAGTGATGACAAACGGAAAATGGATTATCCTTTTATATAATAGTATAAGCATTCGGTTAACAGGTTAGCAGTAAGTCCCAAGGTTCAGTCTTTCGTTGTAAGTAAATATACCAGTGATGTGTCAGATTAAAAACAGATTGCTATTTCAAAACATAATAAGCTCAAAAATCAAAGCAAATCTATTTAAAAAAAAACAAAAAAACTATTATATTAAAAAAATAAATTAGGTAACTGCTAGTAGCATTTATTACCCATATCATATAATTCTGAATAGAATAGAATAAAAAAAAAAATTATTCTTGTATAAAGTCCCTTAAGAATAATAAAACATTTACATCTGGTCAGAGACATAATGAAATAAAGAAATTAAAGTAAAAATAATGATAATAAAAATAAAAATATACAGAAAGGATAATAAAGCTACACTCTATAAATGAGATAAAATAAGAAAAATAAAATATTTTGGTACAATGTTTAGAGCTGTATGTACAATAGAGGTACCTGAATGTTATATTCAGGGAAAGTAAATTAATATTAAGTGGAATCTTAATCATGAAAGCACTGTTATACAAGAACATGCGTTGTAAATTATAATTCAAACCATGTACAATTATATATAATTCAATTAAAAAAAATTCATTATACATAGATAAACATTCCAAGCTTTCATTTATCGATAAAGAGTTAAAAATATCACTAAGTTCATTCACTAAACATTGTAGATGCACTGGATTTGTTTTGATTGAGTATTAGACTTGGAAAACTAGTATTTACAAAAAATGAAACGAAGAATAATATTCATTCTTGGACAGATAGTTTTATAATAATAACAAAAATATATAATAAAATGACATTATTATCTGAGAGGCATTATTTCGTTGATTAGTGATTGTAATCTTTTTCCTCATTTTCTAATAACGGATGAACATCTTCGACAAACTTTGGTTTAGCTTGCAGTTGGATGGGATTTGTTTCTAATTCAGTACAAAGTGTATACCGAAGAAAGTAATAAAAGAGTATTTTGATTAATAAAAAATATTTTAAATCATTTATATTATTTTTATATTTTAAAACCATTAACCTGACATAATTCTCAAACAACATAATAGAAGAATCAATCCCAAATATTTATTGAACGTCTTATAATGATGTATCGTTTAGTTCAGTAATTATTTGTCATGTAATTAGTCAAATATTATAACTTTAAATATGATTGATGAAGAGCTCATACTGTACACTTATAAAAAAACAAATGACTCTAGATATTATGAAGGCATTTAGGTTGGGTAGGTGGAGGGGGAATGTATACGGACTATATGGGAAGCTTAAACTATGACATATGGCCGCAGGAAGGCAGAGCAGTAACTCTCAATTTGTTAGGGGCTGGGAGCACATCGTTAGTGTGCTAGTGGTAAGTGCTAGGGGATTTGTAGGCCTTAGTACCAACTTCTCTCTTAGCTTACAATGTCTTTCATATCAGAATGTTTTGATTTGATCATGATATACTGCTATTTTATAATAAGCATTATTAAAATATTCCATTCATTAAAAAAAAAAGAAAAAAAAGGGGTGTGGCTGTGTCATGGACATGGCCGTGTGTTGTACGTGAATACGTTTATGTAACGGGTTATCTTTATTAAATGATTTTATTTTATGATGATGAGTATTACGATATGATTTTATTTTATTTATGTATTTAAGATAAAAACAAGGATATGAATAATCATTCTGTGACAATATAGCTTTAATAATTATAGGTCTGTGGTACGAAAAGTACGACACAAATGGCATACGAGATTGATCGAGATTTCTGGTGAATGTTAAATCAATACAGGTATTACCTTACGTTGTTGGAGAAGTTTCAATATAAGACAAATTGGACTCGCTGAGCATGAAGTCGGATAATGACCGGTTTTGTAAGACATCAACATTAAAGCCTACAACAATCATTAGAGGCTCGTAATCGGTTATAATTTTAGAGATGATTTTGAAGCATTTTAACTACGGTCGTAACATAAAGGCCCCTCTAAAAGTCAACATACACCTTCCAAAGGCCTCTCAAGGTCGAATAGCCTCCTTCGGGCCCCTCTAAAGGTCAACATACACCTTCCGAAGGCCTCTCAAGGTCGAATAGCCTCCTTCGGGCCCCTCTTAAAGTCAACATACACCTTCCGAAGGCCTCTCAAGGTCGAATAGCCTCCTTCGAGCCCCTCTAAAAGTCAACATACACCTTCCGAAGGCCTCTCAAGGTCGAATAGTCTCCTTCGGGCCCCTCTGAAAAGTCAACATACACCTTCCGAAGGCCTCTCAAGGTCGAATAGCCTCCTTCGGGCCCTCTCTAAAGTCAACATACACCTTCCGAAGGCCTCTCAAGGTCGAATAGCCTCCTTCGGGCCCCTCTAAAAGTCAACATACACCTTCCGAAGGCCTCTCAAGGTCAAATAGCCTCCTTCAGGCCCCTCTGAAGGTCAACATACACCTTCCGAAGGCCTCTCAAGGTCGAATAGCCTCCTTCGGGCCCCTCTAAAAGTCAACATACACCTTCCGAAGGCCTCTCAAGGTCGAATAGCCTCCTTCGGGCCCCTCTGAAGGTCAACATACACCTTCCGAAGGCCTCTCAAGGTCGAATAGCCTCCTTCGGGCCCCTCTAAAAGTCAACATACACCTTCCGAAGGCCCCTCAAGGTCGAATAGCCTCCTTCGGGCCCCTCTAAAAGTCAACATACACCTTCCGAAGGCCTCTCAAGGTCGAATAGCCTCCTTCGGGCCCCTCTAAAAGTCAACATACACCTTTCTAAAGGCCTCTCAAGGTCGAATAGCCTCCTTCGGGCCCCTCTAAAAGTCAACATACACCTTCCGAAGGCCTCTCAAGGTCGAATAGCCTCCTTCGGGCCCCTCTAAAAGTCAACATACACCTTCCGAAGGCCTCTCAAGGTCAAATAGCCTCCTTCGGGCCCCTCTGAAGGTCAACATACACCTTCCGAAGGCCTCTCAAGGTCGAATAGCCTCCTTCGGGCCCCTCTAAAAGTCAACATACACCTTCCGAAGGCCTCTCAAGGTCGAATAGCCTCCTTCGGGCCCCTCTGAAGGTCAACATACACCTTCCGAAGGCCTCTCAAGGTCGAATAGCCTCCTTCGGGCCCCTCTGAAGGTCAACATACACCTTCCGAAGGCCTCTCAAGGTCGAATAGCCTCCTTCGGGCCCTTCTAAAAGTCAACATACACCTTCCGAAGGCCTCTCAAGGTCGAATAGCCTCCATCGGGCCCCTCTAAAAGTCAACATATACCTTCCGAAGGCCTCTCAAGGTCGAATAGCCTGCTTCAGCCCCCTCTGAAGGTCAACATATACCTTCCGAAGGCCTCTCAAGGTCGAATAGCCTCCTTCGGGCCCCTCTAAAAGTCAACATACACCTTCCGAAGGCCTCTCAAGGTCGAATAGCCTCCTTCGGGCCCCTCTAAAAGTCAACATACACCTTCCGAAGGCCTCTCAAGGTCGAATAGCCTCCTTCGGGCCCCTCTAAAAGTCAACATACACCTTCCGAAGGCCTCTCAAGGTCGAATAGCCTCCTTCGGGCCCCTCTGAAGGTCAACATACACCTTCCGAAGGCCCTCAAGGTCGAATAGCCTCCTTCGGGCCCCTCTAAAAGTCAACATACACCTTCCGAAGGCCTCTCAAGGTCGAATAGCCTCCTTCGGGCCCCTCTAAAAGTCAACATATACCTTCCGAAGGCCTCTCAAGGTCGAATAGCCTCCTTCGGGCCCCTCTAAAAGTCAACATACACCTTCCGAAGGCCTCTCAAGGTCGAATAGCCTCCTTCGGGCCCCTCTAAAAGTCAACATACACCTTCCGAAGGCCTCTCAAGGTCGAATAGCCTCCTTCGGGCCCCTCCAAAAGTCAACATACACCTTCCGAAGGCCTCTCAAGGTCGAATAGCCTAGCCTCCTTCGGGCCCCTCTAAAGGTCAACATACACCTTCCGAAGGCCTCTCAAGGTCGAATAGCCTCAATCGGGCCCCTCTAAAAGTCAACATACACCTTCCGAAGGCCTCTCAAGGTCGAATAGCCTCCTTCGGGCCCCTCTGAAGGTCAACATATACCTTCCGAAGGCCCCTCAAGGTCGAATAGCCTCCTTCGGGCCCCTCTAAAAGTCAACATACACCTTCCGAAGGCCTCTCAAGGTCGAATAGCCTCCTTCGGGCCCCTCTAAAAGTCAACATACACCTTCCGAAGGCCTCTCAAGGTCGAATAGCCTCCTTCGGGCCCCTCTAAAGGTCAACATACACCTTCCGAAGGCCTCTCAAGGTCGAATAGCCTCCTTCGGGCCCCTCTAAAAGTCAACATACACCTTCCGAAGGCCTCTCAAGGTCGAATAGCCTCCTTCGGGCCCCTCTGAAGGTCAACATATACCTTCCGAAGGCCCCTCAAGGTCGAATAGCTGCCTTCGGGCTTCTCTAAAAGTCAACATACACCTTCCAAAGGCCTCTCAAGGTCGAATAGCCTCCTTCGAGCCCCACTAAAAGTCAACATACACCTTCCGAAGGCCTCTCAAGGTCGAATAGCCTCCTTCGGGCCCCTCTAAAGGTCAACATACACCTTCCGAAGGCCTCTCAAGGTCGAATAGCCTCCTTCGGGCCCCTCTGAAGGTCAACATACACCTTCCGAAGGCCTCTCAAGGTCGAATAGCCTCCTTCGGGCCCCTCTAAAAGTCAACATACACCTTCCGAAGGCCTCTCAAGGTCGAATAGCCTCCTTCGGGCCCCTCTCTAAAAGTCAACATACACCTTCCGAAGGCCTCTCAAGGTCGAATAGCCTCCTTCGGGCCCCTCTAAAAGTCAACATACACCTTCCGAAGGCCTCTCAAGGTCGAATAGCCTCCTTCGGGCCCCTCTAAAAGTCAACATACACCTTCCGAAGGCCTCTCAAGGTCGAATAGCCTCCTTCGGGCCCCTCTGAAAAGTCAACATATACCTTCCGAAGGCATCTCATGGTCGAATAGAATCCATCGAGCCCCTCTAAAAGTCAACATACACCTTCCGAAGGCCTCTCAAGGTCGAATAGCCTCCTTCGAGCCCCTTTAAAGTCAACATACACCTTCCGAAGGCCTCTCAAGGTCGAATAGCCTCCTTCGGGCCCCTCTAAAAGTCAACATACACCTTCCGAAGGCCTCTCAAGGTCGAATAGCCTCCTTCGGGCCCCTCTAAAAGTCAACATACACCTTCCGAAGGCCTCTCAAGGTCGAATAGCCTCCTTCGGGCCCCTCTAAAAGTCAACATACACCTTCCGAAGGCCTCTCAAGGTCGAATAGCCTCCTTCGGGCCCCTCTGAAGGTCAACATACACCTTCCGAAGGCCTCTCAAGGTCGAATAGCCTCCTTCGGGCCCCTCTAAAAGTCAACATACACCTTCCGAAGGCCTCTCAAGGTCGAATAGCCTCCTTCGGGCCCCTCTGAAGGTCAACATACACCTTCCGAAGGCCTCTCAAGGTCGAATAGCCTCCTTCGGGCCCCTCTAAAAGTCAACATACACCTTCCGAAGGCCTCTCAAGGTCGAATAGCCTCCTTCGGGCCCCTCTAAAAGTCAACATACACCTTCCGAAGGCCTCTCAAGGTCGAATAGCCTCCTTCGGGCCCCTCTAAAAGTCAACATACACCTTCCGAAGGCCTCTCAAGGTCGAATAGCCTCCTTCGGGCCCCTCTGAAAAGTCAACATACACCTTCCGAAGGCCTCTCAAGGTCGAATAGCCTCCTTCGGGCCCCTCTAAAAGTCAACATACACCTTCCGAAGGCCTCTCAAGGTCGAATAGCCTCCTTCGGGCCCCTCTAAAGGTCAACATACACCTTCCGAAGGCCTCTCAAGGTCGAATAGCCTCCTTCGGGCCCCTCTAAAAGTCAACATACACCTTCCGAAGGCCTCTCAAGGTCGAATAGCCTCCTTCGGGCCCCTCTAAAAGTCAACATACACCTTCCGAAGGCCTCTCAAGGTCGAATAGCCTCCTTCGGGCCCCTCTGAAGGTCAACATACACCTTCCGAAGGCCTCTCAAGGTCGAATAGCCTCCTTCGGGCCCCTCTAAAAGTCAACATACACCTTCCGAAGGCCTCTCAAGGTCGAATAGCCTCCTTCGGGCCCCTCTAAAAGTCAACATACACCTTCCGAAGGCCTCTCAAGGTCGAATAGCCTCCTTCGGGCCCCTCTAAAAGTCAACATACACCTTCCGAAGGCCTCTCAAGGTCGAATAGCCTCCTTCGGGCCCCTCTGAAGGTCAACATACACCTTCCGAAGGCCTCTCAAGGTCGAATAGCCTCCTTCGGGCCCCTCTAAAAGTCAACATACACCTTCCGAAGGCCTCTCAAGGTCGAATAGCCTCCTTCGGGCCCCTCTAAAGTCAACATACACCTTCCGAAGGCCTCTCAAGGTCGAATAGCCTCCTTCGGGCCCCTCTAAAAGTCAACATACACCTTCCGAAGGCCTCTCAAGGTCGAATAGCCTCCTTCGGGCCCCTCTGAAGGTCAACATATACCTTTCTAGAAGCCTCTCAAGGTCGAATAGCTCCTTCAGGCCCCTCTAAAAGTCAACATACACCTTCCGAAGGCCTCTCATGGTCGAATAGCCTCCATCGGGCCCCTCTAAAAGTCAACATACACCTTCCGAAGGCCTCTCAAGGTCGAATAGCCTCCTTCGGGCCCCTCTGAAGGTCAACATACACCTTCCGAAGGCCTCTCAAGGTCGAATAGCCTCCTTCGGGCCCCTCTAAAAGTCAACATACACCTTCCGAAGGCCTCTCAAGGTCGAATAGCCTCCTTCGGGCCCCTCTAAAAGTCAACATACACCTTCCGAAGGCCTCTCAAGGTCGAATAGCCTCCTTCGGGCCCCTCTAAAAGTCAACATACACCTTCCGAAGGCCTCTCAAGGTCGAATAGCCTCCTTCGGGCCCCTCTAAAAGTCAACATACACCTTCCGAAGGCCTCTCAAGGTCGAATAGCCTCCTTCGGGCCCCTCTAAAAGTCAACATACACCTTCCGAAGGCCTCTCAAGGTCGAATAGCCTCCTTCGGGCCCCTCTAAAAGTCAACATACACCTTCCGAAGGCCTCTCAAGGTCGAATAGCCTCCTTCGGGCCCCTCTGAAGGTCAACATACACCTTCCGAAGGCCTCTCAAGGTCGAATAGCCTCCTTCGGGCCCCTCTAAAAGTCAACATACACCTTCCGAAGGCCTCTCAAGGTCGAATAGCCTCCTTCGGGCCCCTCTAAAAGTCAACATACACCTTCCGAAGGCCTCTCAAGGTCGAATAGCCTCCTTCGGGCCCCTCTAAAAGTCAACATACACCTTCCGAAGGCCTCTCAAGGTCGAATAGCCTCCTTCGGGCCCCTCTGAAGTTCAACATACACCTTCCGAAGGCCTCTCAAGGTCGAATAGCCTCCTTCGGGCCCCTCTAAAAGTCAACATACACCTTCCGAAGGCCTCTCAAGGTCGAATAGCCTCCTTCGGGCCCCTCTAAAAGTCAACATACACCTTCCGAAGGCCTCTCAAGGTCGAATAGCCTCCTTCGGGCCCCTCTAAAAGTCAACATACACCTTCCGAAGGCCTCTCAAGGTCGAATAGCCTCCTTCGGGCCCCTCTAAAAGTCAACATACACCTTCCGAAGGCCTCTCAAGGTCGAATAGCCTACTTCGGGCCCCACTAAAAGTCAACATACACCTTCCGAAGGCCTCTCAAGGTCAAATAGCCTCCTTCGGGCCCCTCTAAAAGTCAACATACACCTTCCGAAGGCCTCTCAAGGTCGAATAGCCTACTTCGGGCCCTACTAAAAGTCAACATACACCTTCCGAAGGCCTCTCAAGGTCGAATAGCCTCCTTCGGGCCCCTCTAAAAGTCAACATACACCTTCCGAAGGCCTCTCAAGGTCGAATAGCCTCCTTCGGGCCCCTCTAAAAGTCAACATACACCTTCCGAAGGCCTCTCAAGGTCAAATAGCCTCCTTCAGGCCCCTCTGAACGTCAACATATACCTTCCAAAGGCCTCTCAAGGTGAAATAGCCTCCTTCGGGCCCCTCTGAAGGTCAACATACACCTTCCAGAGGCCTCTCAAGGTCGAATAGCCTCCTTCGGGCCCCTCTAAAAGACAACATACACCTTCCGAAGGCCTCTCAAGGTCGAATAGCCTCCTTCGGGCCCCTCTGAAGGTCAACATACACCTTCCGAAGGCCTCTCAAGGTCAAATAGCCTCCTTCGGGCCCCTCTAAAGGTCAACATACACCTTCCGAAGGCCTCTCAAGGTCGAATAGCCTCCTTCGGGCCCCTCTAAAAGTCAACATACACCTTCCGAAGGCCTCTCAAGGTCGAATAGCCTCCTTCGGGCCCCTCTAAAAGTCAACATACACCTTCCGAAGGCCTCTCAAGGTCGAATAGCCTCCTTCGGGCCCCTCTGAAGTCAACATACACCTTCCGAAGGCCCCTCAAGGTCGAATAGCCTCCTTCGGGCCCCTCTAAAAGTCAACATACACCTTCCGAAGGCCTCTCAAGGTCGAATAGCCTCCTTCGGGCCCCTCTAAAAGTCAACATACACCTTCCGAAGGCCTCTCAAGGTCGAATAGCCTCCTTCGGGCCCCTCTAAAAGTCAACATACACCTTCCGAAGGCCTCTCAAGGTCGAATAGCCTCCTTCGGGCCCCTCTAAAAGTCAACATACACCTTCCGAAGGCCTCTCAAGGTCGAATAGCCTCCTTCGGGCCCCTCTGAAGGTCAACATACACCTTCCGAAGGCCTCTCAAGGTCGAATAGCCTCCTTCGGGCCCCTCTAAAAGTCAACATACACCTTCCGAAGGCCTCTCAAGGTCGAATAGCCTCCTTCGGGCCCCTCTAAAAGTCAACATACACCTTCCGAAGGCCTCTCAAGGTCGAATAGCCTCCTTCGGGCCCCTCTAAAAGTCAACATACACCTTCCGAAGGCCTCTCAAGGTCGAATAGCCTCCTTCGGGCCCCTCTAAAGGTCAACATACACCTTCCGAAGGCCTCTCAAGGTCGAATAGCCTCCTTCGGGCCCCTCTAAAACAAAACATACACCTTCCGAAGGCCTCTCAATGTCAAATAGCCTCCTTCGGGCCCCTCTAAAAGTCAACATACACCTTCCGAAGGCCTCTCAAGGTCGAATAGCCTCCTTCGGGCCCCTCTAAAAGTCAACATACACCTTCCGAAGGCCTCTCAAGGTCGAATAGCCTCCTTCGGGCCCCTCTGAAGGTCAACATACACCTTCCGAAGGCCTCTCAAGGTCGAATAGCCTCCTTCGGGCCCCTCTAAAAGTCAACATACACCTTCCGAAGGCCTCTCAAGGTCGAATAGCCTCCTTCGGGCCCCTCTAAAAGTCAACATACACCTTCCGAAGGCCTCTCAAGGTCGAATAGCCTCCTTCGGGCCCCTCTGAAGGTCAACATACACCTTCCGAAGGCCTCTCAAGGTCGAATAGCCTCCTTCGGGCCCCTCTAAAAGTCAACATACACCTTCCGAAGGCCTCTCAAGGTCGAATAGCCTCCTTCGGGCCCCTCTAAAAGTCAACATACACCTTCCGAAGGCCTCTCAAGGTCGAATAGCCTCCTTCGGGCCCCTCTAAAAGTCAACATACACCTTCCGAAGGCCTCTCAAGGTCGAATAGCCTCCTTCGGGCCCCTCTAAAAGTCAACATACACCTTCCGAAGGCCTCTCAAGGTCGAATAGCCTCCTTCGGGCCCCTCCAAAGTCAACATACACCTTCCGAAGGCCTCTCAAGGTCGAATAGCCTCCTTCGGGCCCCTCTAAAAGTCAACATACACCTTCCGAAGGCCTCTCAAGGTCGAATAGCCTCCTTCGGGCCCCTCTAAAAGTCAACATACACCTTCCGAAGGCCTCTCAAGGTCGAATAGCCTCCTTCGGGCCCCTCTAAAAGTCAACATACACCTTCCGAAGGCCTCTCAAGGTCGAATAGCCTCCTTCGGGCCCCTCTGAAGGTCAACATACACCTTCCGAAGGCCTCTCAAGGTCGAATAGCCTCCTTCGGGCCCCTCTAAAAGTCAACATACACCTTCCGAAGGCCTCTCAAGGTCGAATAGCCTCCTTCGGGCCCCTCTAAAGGTCAACATACACCTTCCGAAGGCCTCTCAAGGTCGAATAGCCTCCTTCGGGCCCCTCTAAAAGTCAACATACACCTTCCGAAGGCCTCTCAAGGTCGAATAGCCTCCTTCGGGCCCCTCTAAAAGTCAACATACACCTTCCGAAGGCCTCTCAAGGTCGAATAGCCTCCTTCGGGCCCCTCTAAAAGTCAACATACACCTTCCGAAGGCCTCTCAAGGTCGAATAGCCTCCTTCGGGCCCCTCTAAAAGTCAACATACACCTTCCGAAGGCCTCTCAAGGTCGAATAGCCTCCTTCGGGCCCCTCTGAAGGTCAACATACACCTTCCGAAGGCCTCTCAAGGTCGAATAGCCTCCTTCGGGCCCCTCTAAAAGTCAACATACACCTTCCGAAGGCCTCTCAAGGTCGAATAGCCTCCTTCGGGCCCCTCTAAAAGTCAACATACACCTTCCGAAGGCCTCTCAAGGTCGAATAGCCTCCTTCGGGCCCCTCTAAAAGTCAACATACACCTTCCGAAGGCCTCTCAAGGTCGAATAGCCTCCTTCGGGCCCCTCTAAAAGTCAACATACACCTTCCGAAGGCCTCTCAAGGTCGAATAGCCTCCTTCGGGCCCCTCTAAAAGTCAACATACACCTTCCGAAGGCCTCTCAAGGTCGAATAGCCTCCTTCGGGCCCCTCTAAAAGTCAACATACACCTTCCGAAGGCCTCTCAAGGTCGAATAGCCTCCTTCGGGCCCCTCTAAAAGTCAACATACACCTTCCGAAGGCCTCTCAAGGTCGAATAGCCTCCTTCGGGCCCCTCTAAAAGTCAACATACACCTTCCGAAGGCCTCTCAAGGTCGAATAGCCTCCTTCGGGCCCCTCTAAAAGTCAACATACACCTTCCGAAGGCCTCTCAAGGTCGAATAGCCTCCTTCGGGCCCCTCTAAAAGTCAACATACACCTTCCGAAGGCCTCTCAAGGTCGAATAGCCTCCTTCGGGCCCCTCTGAAGGTCAACATACACCTTCCGAAGGCCTCTCAAGGTCGAATAGCCTCCTTCGGGCCCCTCTAAAAGTCAACATACACCTTCCGAAGGCCTCTCAAGGTCGAATAGCCTCCTTCGGGCCCCTCTAAAAGTCAACATACACCTTCCGAAGGCCTCTCAAGGTCGAATAGCCTCCTTCGGGCCCCTCTAAAAGTCAACATACACCTTCCGAAGGCCTCTCAAGGTCGAATAGCCTCCTTCGGGCCCCTCTAAAAGTCAACATACACCTTCCGAAGGCCTCTCAAGGTCGAATAGCCTCCTTCGGGCCCCTCTAAAAGTCAACATACACCTTCCGAAGGCCTCTCAAGGTCGAATAGCCTCCTTCGGGCCCCTCTAAAAGTCAACATACACCTTCCGAAGGCCTCTCAAGGTCGAATAGCCTCCTTCGGGCCCCTCTAAAAGTCAACATACACCTTCCGAAGGCCTCTCAAGGTCGAATAGCCTCCTTCGGGCCCCTCTGAAAGGTCAACATACACCTTCCGAAGGCCTCTCAAGGTCGAATAGCCTCCTTCGGGCCCCTCTAAAAGGTCAACATACACCTTCCGAAGGCCTCTCAAGGTCGAATAGCCTCCTTCGGGCCCCTCTAAAAGTCAACATACACCTTCCGAAGGCCTCTCAAGGTCGAATAGCCTCCTTCGGGCCCCTCTAAAAGTCAACATACACCTTCCGAAGGCCTCTCAAGGTCGAATAGCCTCCTTCGGGCCCCTCTAAAAGTCAACATACACCTTCCGAAGGCCTCTCAAGGTCGAATAGCCTCCTTCGGGCCCCTCTAAAAGTCAACATACACCTTCCGAAGGCCTCTCAAGGTCGAATAGCCTCCTTCGGGCCCCTCTAAAAGTCAACATACACCTTCCGAAGGCCTCTCAAGGTCGAATAGCCTCCTTCGGGCCCCTCTAAAAGTCAACATACACCTTCCGAAGGCCTCTCAAGGTCGAATAGCCTCCTTCGGGCCCCTCTGAAGGTCAACATACACCTTCCGAAGGCCTCTCAAGGTCGAATAGCCTCCTTCGGGCCCCTCTAAAAGTCAACATACACCTTCCGAAGGCCTCTCAAGGTCGAATAGCCTCCTTCGGGCCCCTCTAAAAGTCAACATACACCTTCCGAAGGCCTCTCAAGGTCGAATAGCCTCCTTCGGGCCCCTCTAAAAGTCAACATACACCTTCCGAAGGCCTCTCAAGGTCGAATAGCCTCCTTCGGGCCCCTCTAAAAGGTCAACATACACCTTCCGAAGGCCTCTCAAGGTCGAATAGCCTCCTTCGGGCCCCTCTAAAAGTCAACATACACCTTCCGAAGGCCTCTCAAGGTCGAATAGCCTCCTTCGGGCCCCTCTAAAAGTCAACATACACCTTCCGAAGGCCTCTCAAGGTCGAATAGCCTCCTTCGGGCCCCTCTAAAAGTCAACATACACCTTCCGAAGGCCTCTCAAGGTCGAATAGCCTCCTTCGGGCCCCTCTAAAAGTCAACATACACCTTCCGAAGGCCTCTCAAGGTCGAATAGCCTCCTTCGGGCCCCTCTAAAAGGTCAACATACACCTTCCGAAGGCCTCTCAAGGTCGAATAGCCTCCTTCGGGCCCCTCTAAAAGTCAACATACACCTTCCGAAGGCCTCTCAAGGTCGAATAGCCTCCTTCGGGCCCCTCTAAAAGTCAACATACACCTTCCGAAGGCCTCTCAAGGTCGAATAGCCTCCTTCGGGCCCCTCTAAAAGTCAACATACACCTTCCGAAGGCCTCTCAAGGTCGAATAGCCTCCTTCGGGCCCCTCTAAAAGTCAACATACACCTTCCGAAGGCCTCTCAAGGTCGAATAGCCTCCTTCGGGCCCCTCTAAAGGTCAACATACACCTTCCGAAGGCCTCTCAAGGTCGAATAGCCTCCTTCGGGCCCCTCTAAAAGTCAACATACACCTTCCGAAGGCCTCTCAAGGTCGAATAGCCTCCTTCGGGCCCCTCTAAAAGTCAACATACACCTTCCGAAGGCCTCTCAAGGTCGAATAGCCTCCTTCGGGCCCCTCTAAAAGTCAACATACACCTTCCGAAGGCCTCTCAAGGTCGAATAGCCTCCTTCGGGCCCCTCTAAAAGTCAACATACACCTTCCGAAGGCCTCTCAAGGTCGAATAGCCTCCTTCGGGCCCCTCTAAAAGTCAACATACACCTTCCGAAGGCCTCTCAAGGTCGAATAGCCTCCTTCGGGCCCCTCTAAAAGTCAACATACACCTTCCGAAGGCCTCTCAAGGTCGAATAGCCTCCTTCGGGCCCCTCTAAAAGTCAACATACACCTTCCGAAGGCCTCTCAAGGTCGAATAGCCTCCTTCGGGCCCCTCTAAAAGTCAACATACACCTTCCGAAGGCCTCTCAAGGTCGAATAGCCTCCTTCGGGCCCCTCTAAAAGTCAACATACACCTTCCGAAGGCCTCTCAAGGTCGAATAGCCTCCTTCGGGCCCCTCTGAAAAGTCAACATACACCTTCCGAAGGCCTCTCAAGGTCGAATAGCCTCCTTCGGGCCCCTCTAAAAGTCAACATACACCTTCCGAAGGCCTCTCAAGGTCGAATAGCCTCCTTCGGGCCCCTCTGAAAAGTCAACATACACCTTCCGAAGGCCTCTCAAGGTCGAATAGCCTCCTTCGGGCCCCTCTAAAAGTCAACATACACCTTCCGAAGGCCTCTCAAGGTCGAATAGCCTCCTTCGGGCCCCTCTAAAAGTCAACATACACCTTCCGAAGGCCTCTCAAGGTCGAATAGCCTCCTTCGGGCCCCTCTAAAAGTCAACATACACCTTCCGAAGGCCTCTCAAGGTCGAATAGCCTCCTTCGGGCCCCTCTAAAAGTCAACATACACCTTCCGAAGGCCTCTCTAGGTCGAATAGCCTCCTTCGGGCCCCTCTAAAAGTCAACATACACCTTCCGAAGGCCTCTCAAGGTCGAATAGCCTCCTTCGGGCCCCTCTAAAAAGTCAACATACACCTTCCGAAGGCCTCTCAAGGTCGAATAGCCTCCTTCGGGCCCCTCTAAAAGTCAACATACACCTTCCGAAGGCCTCTCAAGGTCGAATAGCCTCCTTCGGGCCCCTCTAAAAGTCAACATACACCTTCCGAAGGCCTCTCAAGGTCGAATAGCCTCCTTCGGGCCCTCTGAAGGTCAACATACACCTTCCGAAGGCCTCTCAAGGTCGAATAGCCTCCTTCGGGCCCCTCTAAAAGTCAACATACACCTTCCGAAGGCCTCTCAAGGTCGAATAGCCTCCTTCGGGCCCCTCTAAAAGTCAACATACACCTTCCGAAGGCCTCTCAAGGTCGAATAGCCTCCTTCGGGCCCCTCTAAAAGTCAACATACACCTTCCGAAGGCCTCTCAAGGTCGAATAGCCTCCTTCGGGCCCCTCTGAAGGTCAACATACACCTTCCGAAGGCCTCTCAAGGTCGAATAGCCTCCTTCGGGCCCCTCTAAAAGTCAACATACACCTTCCGAAGGCCTCTCAAGGTCGAATAGCCTCCTTCGGGCCCCTCTGAAGGTCAACATACACCTTCCGAAGGCCTCTCAAGGTCGAATAGCCTCCTTCGGGCCCCTCTAAAAGTCAACATACACCTTCCGAAGGCCTCTCAAGGTCGAATAGCCTCCTTCGGGCCCCTCTAAAAGTCAACATACACCTTCCGAAGGCCTCTCAAGGTTGAATAGCCTCCTTCGGGCCCCTCTAAAAGTCAACATACACCTTCCGAAGGCCTCTCAAGGTCGAATAGCCTCCTTCGGGCCCCTCTGAAGTCAACATACACCTTCCGAAGGCCTCTCAAGGTCGAATAGCCTCCTTCGGGCCCCTCTAAAAGTCAACATACACCTTCCGAAGGCCTCTCAAGGTCGAATAGCCTCCTTCGGGCCCCTCTAAAGGTCAACATACACCTTCCGAAGGCCTCTCAAGGTCGAATAGCCTCCTTCGGGGCCCTCTAAAAGTCAACATACACCTTCCGAAGGCCTCTCAAGGTCGAATAGCCTCCTTCGGGCCCCTCTGAAAGTCAACATACACCTTCCGAAGGCCTCTCAAGGTCGAATAGCCTCCTTCGGGCCCCTCTAAAAGTCAACATACACCTTCCGAAGGCCTCTCAAGGTCGAATAGCCTCCTTCGGGCCCCTCTAAAAGTCAACATACACCTTCCGAAGGCCTCTCAAGGTCGAATAGCCTCCTTCGGGCCCCTCTAAAAGTCAACATACACCTTCCGAAGGCCTCTCAAGGTCGAATAGCCTCCTTCGGGCCCTCTGAAGGTCAACATACACCTTCCGAAGGCCTCTCAAGGTCGAATAGCCTCCTTCGGGCCCCTCTAAAAGTCAACATACACCTTCCGAAGGCCTCTCAAGGTCGAATAGCCTCCTTCGGGCCCCTCTAAAAGTCAACATACACCTTCCGAAGGCCTCTCAAGGTCGAATAGCCTCCTTCGGGCCCCTCTAAAAGTCAACATACACCTTCCGAAGGCCTCTCAAGGTCGAATAGCCTCCTTCGGGCCCCTCTGAAAGTCAACATACACCTTCCGAAGGCCTCTCAAGGTCGAATAGCCTCCTTCGGGCCCCTCTGAAGGTCAACATACACCTTCCGAAGGCCTCTCAAGGTCGAATAGCCTCCTTCGGGCCCCTCTAAAAGTCAACATACACCTTCCGAAGGCCTCTCAAGGTCGAATAGCCTCCTTCGGGCCCCTCTAAAAGTCAACATACACCTTCCGAAGGCCTCTCAAGGTCGAATAGCCTCCTTCGGGCCCCTCTGAAGTCAACATACACCTTCCGAAGGCCTCTCAAGGTCGAATAGCCTCCTTCGGGCCCCTCTAAAAGTCAACATACACCTTCCGAAGGCCTCTCAAGGTCGAATAGCCTCCTTCGGGCCCCTCTAAAAGTCAACATACACCTTCCGAAGGCCTCTCAAGGTCGAATAGCCTCCTTCGGGCCCCTCTGAAGGTCAACATACACCTTCCGAAGGCCTCTCAAGGTCGAATAGCCTCCTTCGGGCCCCTCTAAAGGTCAACATACACCTTCCGAAGGCCTCTCAAGGTCGAATAGCCTCCTTCGGGCCCCTCTAAAAGTCAACATACACCTTCCGAAGGCCTCTCAAGGTCGAATAGCCTCCTTCGGGCCCCTCTAAAAGTCAACATACACCTTCCGAAGGCCTCTCAAGGTCGAATAGCCTCCTTCGGGCCCCTCTAAAAGTCAACATACACCTTCCGAAGGCCTCTCAAGGTCGAATAGCCTCCTTCGGGCCCCTCTGAAAGTCAACATACACCTTCCGAAGGCCTCTCAAGGTCGAATAGCCTCCTTCGGGCCCCTCTAAAAGTCAACATACACCTTCCGAAGGCCTCTCAAGGTCGAATAGCCTCCTTCGGGCCCCTCTAAAAGTCAACATACACCTTCCGAAGGCCTCTCAAGGTCGAATAGCCTCCTTCGGGCCCCTCTGAAGGTCAACATACACCTTCCGAAGGCCTCTCAAGGTCGAATAGCCTCCTTCGGGCCCCTCTAAAAGTCAACATACACCTTCCGAAGGCCTCTCAAGGTCGAATAGCCTCCTTCGGGCCCCTCTAAAAGTCAACATACACCTTCCGAAGGCCTCTCAAGGTCGAATAGCCTCCTTCGGGCCCCTCTAAAAGGTCAACATACACCTTCCGAAGGCCTCTCAAGGTCGAATAGCCTCCTTCGGGCCCCTCTAAAAGTCAACATACACCTTCCGAAGGCCTCTCAAGGTCGAATAGCCTCCTTCGGGCCCCTCTAAAAGTCAACATACACCTTCCGAAGGCCTCTCAAGGTCGAATAGCCTCCTTCGGGCCCCTCTAAAGTCAACATACACCTTCCGAAGGCCTCTCAAGGTCGAATAGCCTCCTTCGGGCCCCTCTAAAGTCAACATACACCTTCCGAAGGCCTCTCAAGGTCGAATAGCCTCCTTCGGGCCCTCTGAAGGTCAACATACACCTTCCGAAGGCCTCTCAAGGTCGAATAGCCTCCTTCGGGCCCCTCTAAAAGTCAACATACACCTTCCGAAGGCCTCTCAAGGTCGAATAGCCTCCTTCGGGCCCCTCTAAAGTCAACATACACCTTCCGAAGGCCTCTCAAGGTCGAATAGCCTCCTTCGGGCCCCTCTAAAAGTCAACATACACCTTCCGAAGGCCTCTCAAGGTCGAATAGCCTCCTTCGGGCCCCTCTAAAGGTCAACATACACCTTCCGAAGGCCTCTCAAGGTCGAATAGCCTCCTTCGGGCCCCTCTGAAAGTCAACATACACCTTCCGAAGGCCTCTCAAGGTCGAATAGCCTCCTTCGGGCCCCTCTAAAAGTCAACATACACCTTCCGAAGGCCTCTCAAGGTCGAATAGCCTCCTTCGGGCCCCTCTGAAGGTCAACATACACCTTCCGAAGGCCTCTCAAGGTCGAATAGCCTCCTTCGGGCCCCTCTAAAAGTCAACATACACCTTCCGAAGGCCTCTCAAGGTCGAATAGCCTCCTTCGGGCCCCTCTGAAGGTCAACATACACCTTCCGAAGGCCTCTCAAGGTCGAATAGCCTCCTTCGGGCCCTTCTAAAGGTCAACATATACCTTCCGAAGGCCCCTCAAGGTCGAATAGCTTCCTTCGGGCCCCTCTAAAAGTCAACATACACCTTCCGAAGGCCTCTCAAGGTCGAATAGCCTACTTCGGGCCCCACTAAAAGTCAACATACACCTTCCGAAGGCCTCTCAAGGTCGAATAGCCTCCTTCGGGCCCCTCTAAAAGTCAACATACACCTTCCGAAGGCCTCTCAAGGTCGAATAGCCTCCTTCGGGCCCCTCTAAAAGTCAACATACACCTTCCGAAGGCCTCTCAAGGTCGAATAGCCTCCTTCGGGCCCCTCTAAAAGTCAACATACACCTTCCGAAGGCCTCTCAAGGTCGAATAGCCTCCTTCGGGCCCCTCTAAAAGTCAACATACACCTTCCGAAGGCCTCTCAAGGTCGAATAGCCTCCTTCGGGCCCCTCTAAAAGTCAACATACACCTTCCGAAGGCCTCTCAAGGTCGAATAGCCTCCTTCGGGCCCCTCTAAAAGTCAACATACACCTTCCGAAGGCCTCTCAAGGTCGAATAGCCTCCTTCGGGCCCCTCTTAAAGTCAACATACACCTTCCGAAGGCCCCTCAAGGTCGAATAGCCTCCTTCGGGCCCCTCTAAAAGTCAACATACACCTTCCGAAGGCCTCTCAAGGTCGAATAGCCTCCTTCGGGCCCCTCTGAAAAGTCAACATACACCTTCCGAAGGCCTCTCAAGGTCGAATAGCCTCCTTCGGGCCCCTCTAAAAGTCAACATACACCTTCCGAAGGCCTCTCAAGGTCAAATAGCCTCCTTCGGGCCCCTCTGAAGGTCAACATACACCTTCCGAAGGCCTCTCAAGGTCAAGTAACCTCCTTCGGCCCCCTCTAAAAGTCAACATACACCTTCCGAAGGCCTCTCAAGGTCGAATAGCCTCCTTCGGGCCCCTCTAAAAGTCAACATACACCTTCCGAAGGCCTCTCAAGGTCGAATAGCCTCATTCGGGCCCGTCTGAAGGTCAACATACACCTTCCGAAGGCCTCTCAAGGTTGAATAGCCTCCTTCGGGCCCCTCTAAAAGTCAACATACACATTCCGAAGGCCTCTCAAGGTCGAATAGCCTCCTTCGGGCCCCTCTAAAAGTCAACATACACCTTCCGAAGGCCTCTCAAGGTCGAATAGCCTCCTTCGGGCCCCTCTGAAGGTCAACATACACCTTCCGAAGGCCTCTCAAGGTCGAATAGCCTCCTTCGGGCCCTCTAAAAGTCAACATACACCTTCCGAAGGCCTCTCAAGGTCGAATAGCCTCCTTCGGGCCCCTCTAAAAGTCAACATACACCTTCCGAAGGCCTCTCAAGGTCGAATAGCCTCCTTCGGGCCCCTCTGAAGGTCAACATACACCTTCCGAAGGCCTCTCAAGGTCGAATAGCCTCCTTCGGGCCCCTCTAAAAGTCAACATACACCTTCCGAAGGCCTCTCAAGGTCGAATAGCCTCCTTCGGGCCCCTCTAAAAGTCAACATACACCTTCCGAAGGCCTCTCAAGGTCGAATAGCCTCCTTCGGGCCCCTCTAAAAGTCAACATACACCTTCCGAAGGCCTCTCAAGGTCGAATAGCCTCCTTCGGGCCCCTCTAAAAGTCAACATACACCTTCCGAAGGCCTCTCAAGGTCGAATAGCCTCCTTCGGGCCCCTCTGAAGGTCAACATACACCTTCCGAAGGCCTCTCAAGGTCGAATAGCCTCCTTCGGGCCCCTCTAAAAGTCAACATACACCTTCCGAAGGCCTCTCAAGGTCGAATAGCCTCCTTCGGGCCCCTCTGAAAGTCAACATACACCTTCCGAAGGCCTCTCAAGGTCGAATAGCCTCCTTCGGGCCCCTCTAAAAGTCAACATACACCTTCCGAAGGCCTCTCAAGGTCGAATAGCCTCCTTCGGGCCCCTCTAAAGTCAACATACACCTTCCGAAGGCCTCTCAAGGTCGAATAGCCTCCTTCGGGCCCCTCTAAAAGTCAACATACACCTTCCGAAGGCCTCTCAAGGTCGAATAGCCTCCTTCGGGCCCCTCTGAAAGTCAACATACACCTTCCGAAGGCCTCTCAAGGTCGAATAGCCTCCTTCGGGCCCCTCTAAAAGTAAACATACACCTTCCGAAGGCCTCTCAAGGTCGAATAGCCTCCTTCGGGCCCCTCTAAAAGTCAACATACACCTTCCGAAGGCCTCTCAAGGTCGAATAGCCTCCTTCGGGCCCCTCTAAAAGTCAACATACACCTTCCGAAGGCCTCTCAAGGTCGAATAGCCTCCTTCGGGCCCCTCTGAAGGTCAACATACACCTTCCGAAGGCCTCTCAAGGTCGAATAGCCTCCTTCGGGCCCCTCTGAAGGTCAACATACACCTTCCGAAGGCCTCTCAAGGTCGAATAGCCTCCTTCGGGCCCCTCTAAAAGTCAACATACACCTTCCGAAGGCCTCTCAAGGTCGAATAGCCTCCTTCGGGCCCCTCTGAAAGTCAACATACACCTTCCGAAGGCCTCTCAAGGTCGAATAGCCTCCTTCGGGCCCCTCTAAAAGTCAACATACACCTTCCGAAGGCCTCTCAAGGTCGAATAGCCTCCTTCGGGCCCCTCTAAAGGTCAACATACACCTTCCGAAGGCCTCTCAAGGTCGAATAGCCTCCTTCGGGCCCCTCTAAAAGTCAACATACACCTTCCGAAGGCCTCTCAAGGTCGAATAGCCTCCTTCGGGCCCCTCTGAAGGTCAACATACACCTTCCGAAGGCCCCTCAAGGTCGAATAGCCTCCTTCGGGCCCCTCTAAAAGTCAACATACACCTTCCGAAGGCCTCTCAAGGTCGAATAGCCTCCTTCGGGCACCTCTGAAGGTCAACATACACCTTCCGAAGGCCTCTCAAGGTCGAATAGC